>PVJO010008285.1:0-76267 GCA_004026905.1 Hystrix cristata | reverse complement strand
GGTGAATGTGGCACTGTGCTTCCATTGGTACCTTGTAGGGTACAAGGGACACAGGAGATTCAGGGGGAAAAAACAAAAAAACCAGCCCCAGCTGAAAGCCTGTCTCCAAAGACTCTATCTTCAGACATGGACTCATCTTCCTGGGGAACTGCAGTGACGTTCCCAGTCTGGAGTATCTGTCCCGGCTAGAGGAGAGAGAAGGCTCCTGGCTATCGTCACCACTGTGGCTGCTGCTCAGTGTGACAGCACAGTGTGACTTCGTTGTGCCAGTAGAAGGGGAGATTTCCCCGAAACACATACCAATTTGGTGGCAAAGACAGCCCCCAGGCCCCAGAAGTGTCACCTTCAGCCTGGGCCGTGAGGGATTTCTGAGGGTAACTTCAACAAATGGGCACTCCAAGAAGAGCGAGGGAGGAAAAGAAGAAAATAAGTCACAACATGCGGGGAGTGTGGCCGGGAACCAGAATCTGGGTACTCGGCTGGGCCTGCCGCCGAGTCTTGCCATCAGTGTCCACGGCGGCCGTCACTGCAAGACTGTGGCTGTTGAACACTGATTTAGTGCCCCTGAGAAGCTGATTTTCAAATTAAATTTAAATTTAAATAGTCACATAGCTATGACTAGTCTGTCAGTACAGCTGTAGAATAATATTAGAATAATATTAAGAGGTTTGATGTGTTTAAGAAATAGAAAAAGTAATTGACAATGAGTAAAAGTCAATAAGAAACTATAAAAGATGGCCAGGGTTGTGAACAAGAATCAATTTCTAGAGAAAGAAAAAAAAATTTCTAAGTAGAAATTAAAGTGGATGGGTTTAAAAGCAGATTACATTTATCTGAATTAATCCCACAGAAAAGAGATCTGAAGACTACAAACAGACAAAAAGGAAAATTATGGAAGCTACAATGTGAAAAAATATTGCATCCAAGACCAACCCAAAATAAACTGAGTGAACACAGTAATATCAACCAAAGGAGGGTGTAATTCTATGCTGTTACACACAAAAAAAATAATAGTATAATAGAGCTTCAGGAGAAATTGACAGGACCATAAGGAAAAATAGACAAATCTACTTCCTAGTAAGGGACCTTAATTTACCTCTGATACGTAATTGATAAATCATCAAACTGGGCGTGGTGGTGCACACCTGTAATCCCAGCACTCTGGAGGCTGAGGCAGGAGGATTGCTGCAAGTTCGAGGCCAGCCTGGCCTACATAGTGAGTTCAAGGCCAGCCTGAGCTACATAGTGAGACCCTGTCTCAAAAAAATCATCAAGCTCCCCTCCAAAAAGGTTATTAGCCTATAAATGATTTGAATGATAATTAATATGCTTGATCAAATGGGTTATATGGATCGCTGCATCCAGTCGGTCCAGAATATAAAATTTGGGGCCCTGAGTCAAGTGTTAACAGACTTCAAAGGATTAATTGTCACATACATCATGTTGTCTGATCACAAAGCCATTAATTTACAAGCAAACAACTGGAAAACTTTTATCAGTAAAACCTTTCTAAAGGTCTCAAAGGTCAAAGAAAATATTCAGGAATGAATGGTGATAAAAAGTTTATATATCAAAACCAGCGGTATATACCCTGTCTTAGTTAGATTTTCAGAGAACCAGTGGTTTTAAGAGAGCAGATTTAATGGAGGACATTTGTAGATTGCGATATTCACCCAGAAGCCAAATGCAGGTGCCGAATGTCCATCTAGGCACTGGAGACCCAAAAGATCCAATTGAGTGCTGGGAGCTCACAGCACTGTCCCATGTACATCTGTGTCTGCACATGATGGCTGGAAAGATCTTCCCTGGAACTGGGATATGATGCTTGTGGCAGAGGTGACAACCAGAGCTCTTCCGAAGTAACAGCAGCCATCCTCGACGACAGCAAGGCCCTGAGCTCCTTCCTCAACAAGGACAGCTGAGTTCCTTTTGGAAAAACCAGCAGCAGCAGAGCTTCTCCTGGGAAACAGCTCGCCAACTAGCTTCAGCTCCCACTCTGCCTTATGTTGCATCAGCAACAACCCTCAGGTGGATCTCGTACGCCCACACCCAGCATCACACCGACTCAGTCCAGCTGGGCGTTCTGGCTCAAGTTAACCATATTAGGTCCACTACATACCTTGAGGGGAATTTAGAAAGAAATCTGTAGCGTTAAGTGTTTAGGAGAGCAAACAAAAGAAACTGAAAGGTACAGTAAAAATGTGAAGGCCCAAAGCGAATGACAGATCTGGGTGACTGCGGCATGGTTCGGTGGTCTCTGGCTCCTGGCAGGCTTGGGCCCCAGGAATTTGAGGAACACTCATAGCTTTATTAAAAGTCAGTCTTTCAAGATACTGGGCAGAGGACTTTAGCCAGGTTGCTGGAACAGCTGGTTTAGAGGGTGAGACACAGGAAGTGGGAATTCTGCAATGCCCAAAATACGACGGCATCAAGAGTCCAATAACAAAGCCAGAAACCTCAGCTTCTTTCTCCACGGTGCTGGGGACTGAACACGGGCTGTACTGCTGAGCTGCTGCGTTCCTGTAATAAAGTTAATGCAGGTCTGGTGTAGTAGACAGACTCTCGAGCCTCAGTCTTTGAACCTCTGTGGACATTTTCAGCAGAGCCCTGATATCAAACCTGTTTTCATAATAATAGCCCTTTGTTTCCTGCCTTTTTCCCATGTTGACGTTTGCTTGGGTGATTAGAAAGCAATTGCTGGCCACAGCACTGCACGGGCACACGTGAATCATGGCTCGTGGGCAACCCCGGGCATAGTAGCTTTGTCCTTCCCCATCATGCATTTTAGAAAAATGCTTGTGTCACTTAGTATCTTAGTTACTTTTCTCTCATTGCTGTGATGAAATACCTAACACCCAAAGTTAAGGGAAGAAAGATTTAGCTCACAGGGCGCAGAAGTTTCAGTCCATAACCAGCTGGCTCCAAGGCAGGGTGGCAGGCAGGCAGAAGGCAGCAAGGTAAGCAAGAGGCTCAAGCAGCTGCTTTCTGCCCCTTGTATCTTATCCAGGATACCCACCCTAGGGTGGGTAACACTCCCACCCTTAATCCCAGCACCCTTAATCCCAGTATCACATCCTTGATCCCAGCAGAACTATGCCAAACCAATCCGTGGACTAATTTAGTAATCACACACTCTAGATCCAGCCACCTCTGAAAAAGCCCCACCTATGACCACAGGAGGCTTTGGGGGGACATCTAGACACAAACCATAACACTTAACATGCAGTAGAAGTTACTAATCTTACTAACCCTCAGCCCTTTTTAAATGTGAGAATGCAGCGAGGGGCATGTAAGGTAGGGTAGCCCCTGGTAGGAAGTGTAGGAAGACCCTGCAGCACCACTTGTCCTCTGCATGGTGACTTCTTACCAAAGCTAAATGAAATTGTTTTAAGGAAAGCAATTATCAACAAGAATAAAATTCAGACTTTCAACCACAAATGAGTGCTGGAAAGCACAATTGAAATGTTGGCAGTCTTGTGTCCCTCAGCATACTCTTGAGGGCTGTTTTATCTTAAAGACTCCTTTGACGGGGTCCTTGGTGACCCTGACGACCGCGGTTGTGATGTTGTGTCATAAAGTGTGTCACTCTCCGGGAGACCTTCGTCACTTAGGAAAGTGACCTTCCTCAAGGATCAGCGCCAGTTCCGGCGCCCCACGTGGGTGAGGGGCCACACCGTGCAGGAGAGGGCTGGATTTCAGTCTGCGGGGGAAGGGTACACTCCTGATGAGCGGCAGGTTCCTACTTGCAGCTGATCTTTAAAAGCTATCACTTTGACCAGCATGGTAGCAAAGAAGAATATTCATAATTCTCTAAAAAGTATGTTTTCTGCCTTTTTCAATTACTTAGCCACACAGGCCAGGTTTTCCACGTATACCTCACAATAGATTTCATGCCAGTGCAGACGTGAAAATCCATCTCTTCAGCCAGACGGGAGACTTTGAAAACCATAACACAGTGTCACTCGTTTTACATGTTGTTACATTCACGTGTAACAAAGTTACCATTATCGCTTTTCAACAAATTAATACTTTTAAATTTTTCTCAGGTTTAGTTTCTGATGTGGTCAGTGTTGATAAATAAAATCTCCATGCACCGGAGCTCTCTGGGAGCGCTGCGGGATTAGTAAGAGTCTGAAGGGTTCCCGAAACCAAACAGTTTGGGAAGCACTCGTTCACTAAGTCAGGCTTGAGAGAAGCTCTTTCCCAGGAGATACCGAGGCGGCCAGGTGGACAGAGTTACAAGTAAATTTTTGTCATAAAGGCCATTAGTGATGAACCCATCATTCAGTATGATCCCAAATAGGCCACCTCCTGCAACAATGCAGAACTCTGGGGGGTTGTTTGTTTGCTTTATGACGGATTTCCTTTAAAGTACGGGGATTCTCACTGTCATTTTGTATATGGCTAAAATTTTTTTTTTTTTTTTTGAGGCTGCATCTCACTTTGTAGTTCAGGCTGTCCTTGAACTCACTACATAGCCAAGGCCACCTCAAATTCATGGTGATCTTCCTGCCTCAGCCTCCCAAGTCTGGGGATTACAAGCATATGCCACCATGCCTGGCTGTGGCTGTAATATTCCTTTTTTTTTTTTTTTTTCCTTTGGTCCTGGGGATTGAACTCAGGGCCTTGCACTTGCTAGGCAAGTGCTCTACCACTGGAGCTAAATCCCCAGCCCCTATAATATTCCTAAGTGACATTTTGAGTGCTACAGATCTGTACCCTATATTATTTTTATTTATCATTATTATTGGTGCTGAGGATTGAACCCAGGGCTTTCTGCATGCTAAACTCGTGATCTACCCCTGAGCTACACCCCTCATTTTTATGTACAGAGTCCCTGGCTGAAAATTCATGATGAGTGTTGGTTGTGTTCTTAGCTTTTACTGAATTAAAAGAAACTTTCAGCATGTGCATTCAAAGGAGATCAGGAGGTGGATCTGTTCTAAATGAAGGAAACAAACAGAAAAAAATCCCCCATTTTAATAGAAAACAAAGACAATGATGTCAAAGCCAGCCTTGTGTTTGTCTTCGGCCTGGGTTGCCCTGTGGCCTGGTGTTGGGCTCCTGCCTCACATGTGGGAGTCATCTGGACATCTACAAACAAGGCCCTGCTAGTAGCCTTTCCTCTCAAATGGTAGTCCTCAAAATGCCACAAAACACAATCATGAGAGAGTTTAGAGCAGCGAGAAAGAAAAAAACCATCTTACCATGAATCCATACGTTACTCCAGAAAGTAAAAAAGGAAACCAGTAATACCAATAAGCCCACTTTGAAGCAGAATTTGCATGTATAATCTCTATAGCTGATCTGCTCCAAGGCAAAGAAATTGGAAAAAGTCTTTCTTTTAAATTTTATTCTTGTGGCTTTTTCTCTGGAGTAAGTTACTTGCATGTGTTTGATTGCAAAGTACGCACTGTGATGTGTCTAGTTCCTCCCCAAGAATGCATAGCTAGGTGTGTACACACACACACACACACACACACACACACACTCCATGCTTGAAAAAATAAGGATGAAGTTTTTTTACTTGAGCCAGAAAGCTAGGAATGGATTAGAGCATGACCACAAAATGTGTGCAGAACATAACCCAGAAACAAGTCTGGTGGATGCTGTGTGCGGTGCTGTCTCATTAAAGAAAATGAGCCAAGATTGATCTAATTCACTCACCCAGATTCAGCACATTTTACCCACCGAGGCAGGCGGCCTGGCCATCCCCCGCTGCCACAGCTATTTGCCTAAATTAGTCACATGAGTCACCCTGAGAAAGAGTCTTTAAAAACAACAAGTAAACAAACTAGTTGAAGTCTTTGTCTTCTACCTGATAATCATCTAGGAGAAGCAGGGAGAGTCCCTGGCCTGAGGCCTCTCTAAACCTCAAATGGCCTCCCAGAGCCATGTAGAAGCACGTCTCCATTTGTCACTCCTGGGATGCACAGTGTGTCACTGAGCCCTCCCGATGCGTGCGATCCAGCCCCTGCAGCGTGCCTGCCAGTTCCCCACAGCCCCGTGCGCTTTCCAGTGTGGGCTCTCTACCAAATAAGCGGAGGTTGACTATTAGCAGATGGGTTTGTTGAGTATTTTTAGGCTACTGTTTAGCAAATGCAGACATGTGGATTTGTGAAATGAGGACTGGAGATGAAAGCATGAATTCTTTGCCACCTTCTGAATTAGCTGGGAGTACTGCGAAGTTTATCTTTTGAGAAATAATAAGACAGAAACAAAAATAATCCACTTGTCAGACAGCGCTGGGGCATGAGCCTTGTGAGAGGTTTGGGTTTGACTCGTCCTGCCACTTCCTAGCTGTAGGATCTTAGGGAGCTGACTTAGTCTTTCCAGGCCTCAAGAGTTCCATCCCTAACGTGGGGGCATTGATAGCCATCTCCCAGGGGTGTCATTGGGATTAAACACTTACTTAGCACAGTCCACAAATGGTAGTCACTGTCATTGTGGCTCTTATCATTGCTGCTGCAAACTTGGACTTCACAGGTGCTAATTAAGTCCTGCTATCTCCCAGAGCCTTGCTTTTCTTATCTCCAAAATGGGGAGTTGTGGGGGAGTTGGGCATTTCCAAGAGCCCAGAGCCTGGCGAGATGCCCAGAGCAGGGTCCTGTGCCCATCCCGGGCCCGCCCCTCGCTTCCTCCCCTTGTTTGTGCAGCTTCCTGGGCCAGGTTCTGCCCAGCAGGAGGCTGCTCCAATCAAAACCCCGAAAGCCAGGCATTCTGGGATGGCGACCCTGTCCCACACTCTTGCTGCTTCCCGGAATCCAGAGGGGCTCTCGGAGAAGATGCCTGTCAGGGTCACCATCAGAGGCTGTGCTGTACTGCTGCTTCCTTTCGGAGTGTGCGTGAGGTGGGAACAAGGTGGAGGTCAGACTGTGTAAAGATGCTGACAGGTGGCAAAATAACAACACAGTCCCTCAGTCACTGACAGTCACAGCCCAGGGAGTACAAAGCTGGATTGTAAAGCAGGGTCATTTTTTTGGAGTGTGTACGCGTGAAGCTCTAGTGGAAGGAGAAGATGGGAAAGGAATTTCTCTCTGCTAAGGTGGTGCTTCTAGGGTGGCAGTACTGGGTAATTTGTGTTTTGTTTTGTTTTGTTTGGATTTTGTAAATGTTTCACATGAGTTAAGAGGTCTAATAAGAAGAAACAGCTGGGTTTGTTTTTGTTTTTTAAAGAAGCCAGATTGCCTTTCCAATGAAAAGGTCAACCTCTTTATAGAAAAGAGGATGTGTGTGTGTGTGTGTGTGTGTGTGTGTGTGTGAGAGAGAGAGAGAGAGAGAGACACATACAGACAGAGACAGACAAAGAGACAGAGAGACAGAGAGACAGAGAGGGAGAGAGACCACGGACAGACATCTTATTTCCTCACCCCCAGAATCAAGCTCTGGGTTAAGTGACCCTCCAGCTCTCTTGCTGTCTGCATCTGTGAACCCTTCAGAGCATCCTCCTCCCCACACTTGCGGCGCCCAGCTCTCTTGTGTGTACTGGGAAGCAGAGAGGCGGAGTCTCACGCTGCCCCAGAACCTCGCCCCTTCCTCCTGGTGTCTCCCTGTGTCCTGTGGTGGGTGGCAGGGACCTGGGCTGTGGGTCACTTGCTAATCTGCCTTTCATGGAGGCAAGTCACCTCTTCTTAGGATCTTAGCAGAATTCTAGCTAGAGAGACCAGCATCTCTTTAGAGTGAGCCGCTGTACAGTGAGGTTGGGGTGGACATTTTCTGAAGTTGCGTAGCAGGGGAGGGGCTGGGCTCACCCTGGCCACAAAGCGGGTGGCTTCCTGGGAGAGCCTGGCGGGTCACCTCTGGGGGGGCCTGCTGTGCTTCCCGCTGCTCTCTCCTGTGGCTCTTCAGGCTTTGGGCTGGGCCTAGTTCTCTGCTCTGTGGAGGGCTCATTTCCACTTAAATTTGCTTGCTTGCTTTCCGTTTATTTATTTATTTTGGTGTTTTGAGACAGGGTCTCACTATGTAGTCCAGGCTGTCTTGACTTCACTGTGGAGCCCAGGCTGGCCTCGAACTCAGCAATCGTCCTGCCTCAGCCTCCCGAGTGCTGGAATTACAAGCCTGCGCCACCATGCTTGACCAACTTTGTGTATTTTTATGGCCAGTAGGAACCTTCTGTCCCCACAGAGGAGCCTACCTGTGCATGGAAGTGTGTGGATGGAGGCCTGCACCTGAAGGTGCACACCCTAAAATGGGTTATAAACCACCTTTCCATTCAGCCTCTTGGACTTGCTGTCCACAGCAGGCTAGTAGGACACAGCCCTGTCCTTCTTCCCGGGCAGGTGTCCCTGCACGCCTACTGGGGTGACTCGGTGCTGGGCCGGTCTCCAGAGTTCCCTCAGCACCAGCCAGAGGGGAGCACAGCTCTGCTTCACTGCTCCAGCCCCAGGGCCGGGCCTGCATTCCAAGGGTGCGGTGTCCCCGGCTCCCCTCCCGAGGCGTGGGTCCTAGTCCCTCGGCTCAGAGGTGCCGCAGTCACCTCCCTTCCTGCGCAGAGTCCATGCCTGTTTCCACCAGGGCAGGCTCTCTCCTCACCTTTCCCTTTCGGCCCAGGCCCCGGGCGGGCTGCACAGTGTTTGTGCTGGTGCCTTTGCTTGTCCACCTTCTGCAAGAGCCCACGTGGTCCCGCATGTGTTGTTACAGTGACCACATCAGTGACAGAATGCTTTCCCTGTACCACGGAGGCCCGACCAGCCGGCTTCCCGGCTCCCGTCTCGGAGTCCGCCCAGGGCGGGGTGGGTACGTTGCAGACAGATTGCTCGCCGCGTTGCAGAGCTCAGAGCTGGACACTTGTCACTACTGGCTTGAGTATGCGGCATTCCTACCACCAGAAGAATGGCTTTGGGTGACTGTAAATGAAATGGGCCCAATATTTTGAGGAATTGAATCTTCCTGAAGCTTCTGTCACTTGTTTGCGAGTCATAATGAAAAAGAAATCCAGATTGCTTCTAACTGGCTGCCTTTCTTTCTTTCTTGGCCTCTAGAGTGTTTGTTTCCCTGAGTTTAGGGTCCCCACTGAGTGTTTTAAACCGAAAGCTGAACAGAGTGGTGTTGGCCCGGCTCTGCCTGGCCTGTGCTCAGATGGTCACCGTAGTAGGGGCGATCGGGCCGCCTCGCTCCCGTGCAGCTTCTCCATGTGTGCCTGGTCTGTCCACAGTCACTGCCGGGTGGCGTTTGCGCCTCTCCTGCCTGGAAGGGGGGCAGGGAGACCCTGACGGGTTCTTCGAAGAGTAGGCAGGCGCAGAGGTTTGGCATTTAGATATGGCGGCAGCTCTAGACGCCGGCGGGGGCTCGGGGTGCTGTGATCTGTGGCAAAAACAGGATGTTTAGGTACAGCTGACTATACGGGTGTTGGCTCGCAGCAGGGTGGGTGCCCGAGCTTAGTCCCCACTTTTCCTCCACCCCACAATAACTCATTCTCTGTGTGGGGGCGTGTGGCTCTGCCGTGCACTCCTAAGTACAGCTGTCTGGGTGCACAGTCTCCCTGAGCCACACGGCCTTCCACCCTGCACACGCCCCTGACTTGGTGCCTGGCACTGTCCCACACACGACCGAGCTTTCCCAGATGAAAATTGGGTAAGGCCCAGTACTAAGCCCATTTGCCACTTTTCTCTGTATGCCAGATGTGGTGGCACACACCTGTAGTCCAGCACTCAGGAGGCTGAGGCAGGAGGATTGCTGCAAGTTTGAGGCCAGCCTAGCCTACATAGTGAGTTCCAGACCAGCATGAATCACAGCGAGACCACCAGGCAGCCAGCTCTGGTCTTCCATCCTGGCCTCAGGCAAGAGCTGTAGGGACCGCAGAGCCTTGGAGCCACCAGCAGAGTCACTGTGGATCCCAGGCCTATGGGCACCAGGATAAACACGGCTCTGGGAAGTCGGGAGCTTCAGAGACTCGGGAGAAACGAGGTGGGACAGAAGGAAGGCAGAGACTGCTTCGGCCACAGGCCTGTCTCGAAGAGCAAGTCAGGGTCTGTTCAGAGCCTCGCAGTGAGCAATCTGATCAGCAGACATGTGGAGATCACAGCAGAGCACTTGATTGGCCCTTCGCTGCTGAAGAACTTTGAGGAAATCACTGTATTTATCCCGCTTTACCTGTCGTTAGGTAATTCAGCACATGCAGGGATGAGCCAGCCTCTCCGCCTCCGTGTAGCCAGTACTCACTTTCATTGAAATGCCCCCAGATGAATGTGACCCAGAGTCTGGGTGAGTCGGGGCTGTCACAGATCTGGAAGCCCCAGAAGTAGAGGGGCTGCCACGCACAAGTATTTCCAGAGCAGTTGTTGACCATGAATTCTGCACGCTCTCCTGAGTCCTCACCAGGCACCCTCAGGTGGCCCATGTTGCCACCGTTTTCCGGCTGAGGACCAGGGCTGTGGCAAAGAAAGCAGAGGTGAGTCATAAACCTGGGTGGCCTGTCTGCTGGCTCTGAGGGGCAGCCGGCTGATTTCCCGGAAGAGAGGAGGAGCGCTTCAGGAAGGCAAACAAATAATGTTGATATGTCTGTGTATTGAGAAAAAACCCTCATTTGTATTGATTTTTTTTATGTCTGTAGCAGAAGTTCAGTCTCAGTCCTCCTGTGTGCAGGTCTTGCTGGCAACAGACGGGCGGAAACTGTTGGGTAGTAGAAGTAGTAAATGCCTGTAAGTAATAGTGAATGCACAATGCTTAAGAGAAATTCTGACCAGAGAAATGAGAATAAAAGAAGGAAACATGTTAACTTTAGAAAGTGAAAAATGTGTCAATAAGGAATGATTGTAATCCATCGTGACCCTCTGTGGCTGCACTGAAAACAGCAAAGACCAAAGAACTTAACGATTAAGCGTTGTTTGGAGGATGTTAATTTTTTACCTGGAAAACTGTTTAGCCAGCAGTGCCACGTGCCTTTCCTCCCTGCTCCCCTCACAGGCTGGAGAGAGAGTCAGGAAAAGCGGTTCTCTCAGAACACTCATTACCTTCTCTTCGCACCCCGCCTCCACCGGACTTTAAAAGTGATAATTGCTCGAAATACTGGGAGAAAGTAATTTGTATGGGTGAGGCCCCAGTGAGCTTCACATGCATCTGGGCTCTCCAGTGGCGACTTCTATTTAATTATGGGACCAGGCAGCTGTGAGTTGGGGGCTTGGCTCCCTGCCCCCCACCCCAGGGCCCGGGGGACCTCAGGGAATGTCACGGTGTTCGGGGTCCTGAATGTCTGAGTTTGTTTTCTAGGTTAGACTGGACTTGAATGAAGAGTAGTAATATCTAACGTTCATGGGCTCTGGCTCTTCACTGTGAGAACCTTTTTTTGTTTTTTTTGGTGCTGGGCATCGAACTCGGGGAGAACCTTTATTTTTAACACTTACATCATACTTACCAGGTGTCAGGCACGGTTATAAGTGGTTTGTAAATATGAGTATGTGCTTCTCAGAGTCCTGCCAGGCTGTGTCACTGCTTACTCCCATCTTCCAAGTGTGGGAACTCAGAACTGCCACAGACTGACCCCCCACCCAAGGCCACTCGGCAGTAAGTGGCACAGGTGAGATTCAGACCCCGGCAGCCTGGCTCCAGAGTTCGTGTTTACCATGCTGGAAGACAGCTGGTCCCGTCTTCAGTTTTAGAATCCTTTCTAGATGATTGCAGTCTCCAGCAAGTCAGTAGCCAGTTAAAAACGAATATAAATCAAGAGCCAGGTGTGGTGGTGTACGCTTGTAATCCCAGTCCTTGGGAGGCTGAGGCAGGAGGATAGCCTCAAGTTTGAAGCCAGCTTGAACTACATAGCAAGATGCTGTCTGAAAAAAACAAGGGATACAAATTGAGCACCAAGAAAGTGCTCAAGCTCAAACACAGAGGCTTCATGTGCTTGGCCTTCCAAGAGTGGATCTCTCTTCTCGCCTCTTGTTTCCTTAGTTCCTGCACCCAGTGCTAGCCCGGATGTGCCAGAGAACACTCGCCCGCAGCAATGAGTAGTTTCTAGAAAGTCCAGCAGCCCACCTTTGTCTGCCCAGCTCCACTGTTAACCCAGCTCCATCCCCGGGCAGAAAGGCTGAGCTGCCCTGCACCCACCCCTGCCTTCCGGGCGCAACTCTAATCACTCCTGAGATCCTCCGTAATTAAGAGGGTTGTGAAGGTTGAGAGTGTGAGGGAGGAGGGGAGGAGCTTGCTAGCAGCAGGAAGGGCTGGTTTGCGGTGTGGTGTCCCTGTCGTCTGTTCACGGGGCGAGTGCACCCTGGAAGCAGGGGACAGAGCAGCCGGTGATCTTCTCGGTTCCACGGTGATCCTGTTTGCCACGAGGCCCATGTGAGGGGCCCGCCTGGCCAGGGGTTTGTGGCTGCTCTGATGCGATGCCAGCGTCCCCCCGGCCAGGCCCTTGGACACCCCCACATTTTAGTGTAACTTACTCTGCACTCGCAGAGGTCTTCACCCGAGTCCCGCTGCAGTGTGGATGGGAAAAGCGGGCCAGTAACCCTAACTCTAACCCCCAGTGAGCACGGAGAGAGGGTTGGCGACGAGTGAGTCAGACCTGGAAGACGCTGAAAGTGAGAAGGAGGCACTCTGACAAACCGACTGCAGATAAGGAAACGACACAGGAAGTCATCCACCTTACCGCACTGTGATGTGCAGTCGGCCCTTGCAGGGCACCTGAGGTCGGTGTGCAAAGCACGAGCCACGTGGGGATAAAATCTCAGCCTGAGGCCTGCTGTGGCCACAGAGGAGGCCAAGCGCCTGGCGCTGTGGTCCTCAGGCCTTCAAGTGCCTGCTCGGCTCCTGGGATGGAGGCCTCCTGCCCACTCCTCTCTCTCCCCCACCTTTTCCCCCCTCCTTTCCCTTGGCCTCCCCTTTTCTGTTCCCCTTCCTCCCCTCCCCCTCCCCTTCCTCCTCTTCCCCTTCCTCCTCCTCCCCTTCCTCCTCCTCCCCTTCCTCTCCTCCTCATCCCTCTCGTCCCCCCTCCTCCCCTTTCCCATCTTCCTGCTCCTCCCCCTGCCCCTCCTCCTGTCTCTTGAATTAAAGTGTCACCCGTCCCTTCCCGGGGACCTGTTCCTGGCCAGCCAGCTCTGACACTGAGTCGCCTGACTGTGCCTCCAGAGAGCTCCTAGTTCCGCCACAGGAACCTTCGTGTCCTGGGCATTTCCTGTCCTTGGCTTCCTGCGTCGTGTCCTTTCACTTCTCAGTATCAAGGACAGTGGCTGAGAGAGGCCAGGGGATGAGACGTGAGGCTGGACCAGGGACCCAGCATCGCCCAGCAGCGGCGACAGCCCCTCCTCGTCCCTCAGGGGACCCGGCACGTTCTCAGGGCGACATGTGCGGACACATTCTAACCCTGATGGCAACACGTGGGAAATGTTAGGAAAGACTAAATAAGTTCCCGCCTGAGTCCCACCAGCCGAACTAGAGCTCCAAGCGCACAATTTCTTTTGTGTAAGACAGCTCAGGCAGTGCTGTTTACCCTTTTTATAAAATAAAACCTTCGCTCTAATTTGAAGGATAATGCATAATATTCTAGGTAGAAAATTTGCAAAACATATCAAGGCCTGAGTGATCCGAATCACCTGTAGCTTCACAAGTTAACGTGGTGGTTAATGTTTTGATGCATTTATTTCTGCCTTCTGCCTCTTTGTAGAGAGGCTGTGTGTGAAAGTTCATTTTCCCCGTAACCAAGGCTGCTAAATCTGTGTGATCTTTAAAAAGGCAACCCTCTTCCTTCTCTGTCCAGCACACTTGCCTACAGGGTTGTGAACCTCGGTTCTTCCAATGCACATTGCAAGGGGCAGAGGACAGCTTCGAGCCCGGTCCACCTTTGCTGCCAGATCAGTGGGCCCCATCGTCCCACGAGGCCTGTGAGGTGTGAGGGCTTCGTGTGCTTCTGGTTGGGCTCAAGTGGCTGGCCAGCGGCTGGACCCGGTGACACAGCTTGTGAGCTGCCTGGTGTCATCTCCTCCTCCCTCTGTCCTCACACATTTCTCAGCCTGTCTGCCACCTGCACGCCACGGGTTTCCCCTGCCTGCGCACGCAGAAAGCAGAAAGCAGTGTCAATATGTGTGTAAGTGCCCCTTCTGGGCACTGTGTTTTTTTTGGGGGGTGGGTGGTGCTGGGGATCGAACTCAAGGCCTTTGACTTGCTAGGCAAGTGCTCTACCACTGAGCTAAATCCCCAAGCCCGGCACTGTATTTATTTAAATGTATTTATTTATTTTATTAGCCCATGTTTCCAGTACATAATGCTTAACACTCTTCATGTGGAGTGGTACATGGATGGAACACATTTTAATTCCTTTTTTCCTTCCCTTCCCGTCCTCTCTTTAGCCCACTGCCTTCGTTTCTTGGTCTCCTTCCCATCTGAGAAAGATCTATCTCCCCACTTCCTATCATCTGTCTTTTGTTTTGCTCTTTACTTATGATTTGGGTTTCTCATATAAGAGAAACCACGCAATATTTAAGCTTGTGTGTCTGATTTATTTCCCTTGACATTATGATCTCAAAGTGCATCCACTTTCTTACAAATGACTCAAATTCATCCTTCATGGCAGAGTAGTACTCCATTGTGTGTAAATACCTCATTCTCTTTATCCATTCATCTGTTTAGACGCATATAGGCTGCCTCCAAGATTTAGCTAGCGTGAATTGTGCTGCTGTGTGTTTTGATGATCATCTAATAACACTTTTTCGTATTTTTTTAATCCACTTGCTTGAGTTTTGGACACGTGTTTGTATTTCTGCCTTGGATCTTTGAAACTGCTCCCTGCCGGTAGCATGTGGAGCTCAGGGACGGCCTGGAGTGTGAAGTCTCATGCAGAGTCCAGCAATGCGTCCGCTGTCATGTGGCCCGGTGGCTGCTCACAAGTCACTTCTTAGTTGAGTTGCCTGAAACCGCAGCTCGAAGACCCAAGTTAGGACGTGGTGTACCTCTGCAGACACAGTGGTTGGAGCCCAGTGTCGTCCATGCCGTCCGCGTGGGCAGCCTCCCCTCCCTCCCCTGCTTCCCAGCCCTCACGCTCCGACAGCTGTCGCCTCCATCAGCTCCTCTTCTCGTCGCTTCTCCCCTCTGTCCTCTGCCTCCTGCCTCCACTTGCACCCACAGTGACCTGGCCTCGCCCTGCGGGGTCCAGCTCACAGTGGAGCGCACCCGCGTCCCCTTCCCCGAGAGCTGTGGGACAGGTGAGGAGCAGGGCGCGCCCTCATCCCTTTCTGGGGAGGACTTGGTTCGGTGTCCCTTGAGCTGGGCAGAGGGGGCGTGGCGGGCCTGTTCCGTCTCTGGGCTGCCAGTGCTCGGTGGGCCCTGCGGGTCGCTGGGTTCCCCGGGCACCCTGCCCTGCCTCTGTGCACCTGCCGAGGGCTCCTGTGGCTGTGAAATCCAGGCCCTAGACTTGGAAGTGAGATGAGGCTCTAGTCAGGGCGGCGCTCAGCCCGGTTCTGGTCCTAGGGGTCAGCCAGGTCCTCTGGAGAAGGAGGTGGCTTCCGGTGTCACGCATCTCTGTGAATACCACTGTCCAAGTCAAGCGTGGAGCCACTTGGGAAAACGGAGCTATTTGAGGTCAGAAAGTTTTGTCATTCTGAGAGCGACCTGTAGACTGTCTGGGAACCCAGCAGTCTTCCTACAAGGTGGGGGATCCTTCCTGTATGTTTCTGTTTTAGAAAATGCTGTATTTTTAAATGTTGGAAAACGCGCGCCATACATTGGTACCAAGCTAGTGGGCACATGTGTGTCGTTTCTGGGTTACTGATGAGGCCGTCTGCTAGCTGGGCTTAGCCTGCAGGGACTGTCCCTCCGTGCCCCGCGACACGGCCCATGTGACAGGGCCATGTGACTTGGAGGGGCCCAGGGCAGTGCTGGGCCCGGGAGGCAGCACGTGCCCTGGGCCCTGGTGGAGTGGGGAGTGTGGCCCCAAGTGCTGCAACTCCAGTTCCATCTGTCTCCCGTAGGACCAGAGTGAGTGACAGAGTGACGCAGGGAGCCGTCACTTAGCACCGTGAATCCAGGTTTCCCTGTGGCATTTCATCCCTTCATTCCTTTTTATGGTTGAGTAATATTCCGTGACATACGCCCGCGGTTTGTCCGTTCATCAGTGCGTCTCTTCGCACTCTGAGGCTGTTATGAATGAGGCTGCTGTGGACACTGATGTTCGGACATTTGTGTGAATATGTACTTTCCCTTCTTTTGGGTCCTAGGAGTAGAATTCTGGAGCCATTTGATAATTCTGTGGTTAACTTTTTGAGGAACTGCCGAACTTTTCCTGTTTCTTTTGAATATTTTCAAAACCTTTAAATGTCAACTAGTTTAAAAAAATAAAGGAAGGAGAGTTAAACAAGCTAATATGTTCAGTTAGAGAAAACACACCGAAATTAGTAATAAGCAGAGAAGGAAGAAAATACTCGGTTAAATAAGTTTAATACATTCAGTTAGAGAAAACACAGCTAAATTAGTAATAAGCAGAGGAGGAAAAAAATAATTCATTTATGTCAAAAGAAGCGTTGGGAAAATGGGTGAGAGTTAGGATACTTCTTGCCCAGCATGGGCCAGGCCCTGCATTCAATCTCCAGTACCAATAAAAAAATATTTACAGTGACTTACAGCGAAGCTAAATTTACAGATTGAACCTGGATTAAATGGGGTGGATGGAGAAAATGAATCCCCGTAGATTCTTTATGTTTTTTTTCACTTTTCTAGACAGGGTCTCACTGTGTAGTTCGGGCTGGCCTTGAACTCAGAGCAGTCCTCCTGCCTCAGCCTCCTGGGTGCTGGGATTATAGGCATGTGCCACCGCACCTGGTCCCCATACATTCTTTGCATAGACGTGTTCTAGTCCTGGCTAAGTAATGTTGAATGATCACCAAGAATTAACAGTTGCGGCCGAGGCTGACAAGATACCCTGAACCCTGTAGTGAGCTGGAAGAGTTGGCGCATTCGCCGTAAATATGGAGCAGGATGGGAGATCCGTCAACAGCATAGACTGAGACCATTAGGGAAGGTGGGAGACACTGATGCCGCACAAACTGCGGCGCCCTTGTTCTGCAGGCGGCACTCTCCTAAGTGTGCGAGAAGGGCCTGCGTTCTTCCTCCACGTCCCATCTCGGCTGGGGAGTCCTGGGACTTGTGGGCACCTCGCTGATTGGTGGCCCCACTTGCCGAAGTGTTTGGATGATGCTGTGACCTTTTCTGAGACAGAGACACGGGTGCTGGTTGCGTCTGAAGAGGACGGAGGCCCCGTGGTGCGCTCTGGTTTGCCTGCGAGCTGCAGCTCACATGGTGGCGCTGCCTCCTCCTGGGGGCCCCGTGACTGCCGGCCGGGCACCGGGTACCAGAAACTGGGGGCTGCATGATCAAGCTCCTGTGACGTGTGATGTGTTTGGGGTTTTTGAGTTTTGGTTTTGCTCCTCACAATGTGGGGGTAGTAACCGATCCCTCCCTTCTGGGGGTGGTGAAATGCACATGAGACAAGGAGCTCAAAGACACCGCTGGGAAAATTCGTGGGATTTGGTGGGTTTGGCGGCAATTTGGTTCCGGTTTCCCCTTAGGGCACCAGCCTTCCTTGGCACCTTTGTCCTTGGTAGAGCAAGCTCTCCACTGTGTTCTCTTCGGAATGAAGTCCCTTGTGAGGTCCTGTGGCAAGACAGGCCTCTCCTTCCTCTGCTGCCACGTCGGACCACTTCTCTGAAACCACAAGTGGGGCTCCGGCCCTGGAACACCAGCTCCCCCATCCACGGGAGACTTCAGGATGGTCTCTATGTCTATAGAGCTAGCACTGGGGGCTGCTTCACACCGAGCCCCATCCCCTGCCTTTTTTTTTTCTTTTTTTTTTTTTAATGTTTTTAATTTCGAGGTAGAGTCTCACTAAGTTGCTGAGTTGCCCAGGCTGGACTTGAACTCAAAACCCTCCTGCCTCAGCCTCCCAGTGTGCCAAGATGACAAGTGCGGCTTGAATGTCGGCAGAATGAGTGCGTCTTTACAAGTCCTTGCAGGGGAAGAAACTGGATTAAGAACGCTATAATGGCAATTGGAATCATCGACCAGCAGTGTAAATCTTCCCGTCTGCTGTCTCACAGCTGTGTGCCGGTTCGTCACTGCCCCTTCGGAAAGCTGCTGTTAGCCAGGACCTGCCTGCAACACTGGCCTTGAGCTCTCTGAGAACTGGTCTTTAAAATTTCCAGCAAATGGGTCCTGCTCCACCACGCACAGTTCTTCCTTTTGCTTCCCTGCGTCCTCCCTCCCTGGTCCCTTCTGCTCCATGTCAGGACTACAGAGCAGTACTTGTCCCTTGGTACCTGACCGTGCTGAAACCCATCGAATCTGGTGCTCAGTGTGTTTGAATGTGACATGTTTTCCCAACACTCGTCATTTCTTTGTTGCTCGGTGCGCAAGCTAGAACCTGGCGGCGGCATCGAGTGGCCGCTTCTCTTCCAGCTGAAACGACGTGTGTGGTGCGCTTTGCTTTGGGAGTGGTTGCGCCTCTGGGAGCCAGTGAGCAAGGAGAACCGTGGTGCTGCTGTGCTGGAGTCCAGAACCTCGGAGCCTTCGGGCCCTCGGGTCGCCGGCTGGCCCGTACTTGCCACCTGCCCACGCCAGGAGCCATCGTTCGTGGTCACAGACTTCAGGGTGGTGCACGGTCTTGTGCCTGCTCTTCTCTCTGTACCCGTCTTGCTACCGGCTGTATTTAGGCGTCATCCCAGTGGTTCTGGGTCTCTCTGTATTTGTGTTTTTCCCACTTTCTGGAGGATCTTATCAAGCATCTACTGAAACACCGTTCGAATATCAGTACTCACTCTGGGAGCCTGAGGCAGGAGGATTGCAAGCTCAAACCCAGCCTAGACAGCTTGGCAACTCAGCAAGACCCAGTCTCAAAATAAAAATTTAAAAGGGTACTGGAAATGCAGCTAAGCTCGAAAGCCTTGGGTTCAATGCCCAGTACTACCAAAAAAAAAAAAGTACTCAGACAAAGCAGCTGATGTGCGCTAAGGAGGTAAATTAAAGCATTTAGAGTAGCAGAGAAGAAACATGGCACTTACAGAAGTCACCTTGGTAAGACAGGTGCAATTTCCTCTAGGTAGCAAGTCGGCAGTGAAGCTGGGATTGGCAGGACTCTCTGGGGTGTGATGTCTGTTTGTGCACGTTCCAGGTGTGATTTACTTGGTACTCCTGGAAGCCCTGCACGCCGACTCCAGTGAGATCATTTTCATGAGAGCGGGTGGCCTGATGACTCCATTATTGCAAGGCCATTTTGACCTTGCTTTATAGCCAGTTTTACCATTGCAGTGCTTTTCTGTGCCTGACCCCACTTGATCCCATCACCCCTGTCGTGGAGAACCTGAGACAGAGTAAATTAAACATCTGTCCAGAGCCGCGAGGCAGAGCTGGTGGCCAGGGAGGCACGCAGGTCCCCCGGTAGAGTGGCATCCAGCGCTGCCCTCCCCACCCCGCCGCTCCTCCATTGGCCCCGGGCTCCTTTTGCCTTCCCTGCGGGGTTCCAGCACTCCTTCAGCTGCCTCTAGTCTCCTCAGGAGGAGTCTGTTTCTTGCGTGAGCCTGCTGGAACCACGGCCTCCCGTCTGTCCCTCCCTGTAGGCAGCCGCTCTGGGCCTCAGCCTGGCTGTCTGCTCAGTCCTACCGTGAAAGCTGCTTTAATCTGGTCCTTGTGTGCCTGCAAAATTGCCTGTTATTTTGACCCTCTTGTCAGTTGTTTCTTCTGAATAACTTTCTAAGATAACTAGATTGCCTTTTTTCTGCATTCAGTATTCCTTCAGAAGTAAAAAAGGAAAAAGGAAAGCGTCCGCGCGTGTGCCTGTCTCTTCTGCGCGGGCAGGGACTCGAACGCAGGGCTGCGGAGGCCGGTGGAAGGGAGCAGGCACAGTGATTAATGTCACCATGGCTTCGGCTCTGAGGGCCGTGAGAAGTGGCCCTGGTCGCATCATCTGGCCCACATGCAGTGACCTCCCTGGATATGGCTCATTCTGTGGCCGCTTCAGGCAAGATCCAGGTCGTGGTCCTGCTGCTCGTCCAGGAGACAGAAGGGCTGAAACCAGAGCAGACGTCCCCTGGGAACTAGGGGAAGTTGGTGTTTGCTGGCGCTTGCGGTGGAATGTCACACTCTGCCGGCCGCGGCAAGGGGACTTCGCGCGTCAGCTGATTTCCACGGTGCGGCTAATCCCGCTGTGACCGACTTCGGGTTGCCACTGTGGTAATGCCGGGCTCCCGAGAGCCCTGGAAACGTGGCCGTCAGCGTGTGGGGATGACAGGCCGGCTCCCGCGTGCCAGCATGCGCTCAGGGCCGTGTGGTGCGCTGGGCAGAGCTGCAGACCGGGCCCTGGGTGTCTGCCTGGCACCTGGCAGTGTATTCCCCAAGAAGGGTGGACATGCAAAGCACCACTCGGAACGAAATTCCGCCCTCGCAGCAGTATTGCAGAGGGGAATTTATCTTCGCCTGATTGTTCGCACGAGTGTCTTTTATCAGTAGCAGAGAGCAGCCACCGTCGTCTTTGCTGCTATAGCTTTCCATGGGCGGCAGGGAGTTTCTTCTTGCTGATATATAAATAGAATCGAAAGCCTTTTTAAGGTCTTTACATTTTGTTTCTTCCTTTTTTACACCGTTGCAGCAGATGTTTTCAAACGTTTTCTATCCTGGCTCGACTCATTGGGGCGTTTGAATCGCAATGTGCAAATCCCACAGAAACTGGCTTGCGTAGTGTTTTGTCATTTAAGGGCCAAGCTCGATTTCCAGCTCATTTCAGGGTTTTGGTTTTTACATCCAGAACCAAAGGTTCTTTTTCCTTGACTCATAGAGCACATCCTGTGGGTGACAGGTCTCGCTGCATTACTGTGACTTGAGACTAGCTCTGCCTTTCCTTCCCAGACAGTGTACCCTGTTGCGAGGTGGAAAGGTGGTCAGCAACTGAGGAATGAGCAGTCAGTAACTCGTGCCCGTCTGCAGATGTGTGGCGGGTGTCCGAGCTGCCTGGCGGTCAAACTTCCCTGCAGCACACTGCTCATCCTCTGGGCCACCCAGGAAAGATCGATGCCCGTTAGCAGCTTTTTCCTCAACATACAATGAGTTGCTCTAGTTTTACACTACTTGTTGCAATATTTGCTTTTAAATTTATCGACTTCGCCCTCAGAATGGCATATTGAAATCCAATCTGAGATTGCCAATTCTTGCGCTTTTTTTGATTGGGGGTGGGTGGGTGGGTGGGTGCTGGGGATTTATCTCAGAGCCTTCACACTGAGCTTCATCTCCAACCCTTTTTTTTTTTTCCCCTTATTTTGAAACAGGGTCTCACTAAATTGCCCTGGCAAGACTCAAACTTGGAATCCTCCTGTATCAGTTTCCCAGAGTGCTGGGATTACAGGCATGCACCACCATGCCTGGCTTGTCACCCACATTTTTTTATTTGTTTGTTTGTTTGTTTTTGGTGCTGGGGATCAAACTCAGGGCCTTGTGCTTGCAAGGCGAGCACTCTAACCACTGCACTAAATCCCCAGCCCTTAACCCACAGATTTTTAAACTGTAAGCATAGCTGCCTAATAGAAATAAAATTCAAGGAACAAATGCTCATCATATTTATGTAGAATTTCTTTTTGAAACTTGTTTTGCTTTGTAGTTCAGGCTGGCTTTAAACTTGCAGCAATCCTCCTGCATCAGCCTCCTGAGTGCTGCAATTTCAGGCATGCGTGCATCACACCTGCCTCATATTTATACTTAAAATTTTTTCTCATAACTACATCAAAAGAAGAAAGACAAACAGATAAAGATTAATTTTAATAATAGTTTTAGTAGTCTATTAAAAAGGTGACATCCCTGTGTAGCGAATATAAAATGTTGCCGTAGTTTGCATTCTTCTTTGCGCGTTAGGTGTTTGCAGCCCCGTGTGTATCTGACACAAGCAGCATGTCAGTCTGGACCACCCACGGTTCTGGTGTCCACGGGCCATTCTGTGGCAGGGTCCCCTCATGCTTATCTTACAGGGCAAACACCACTTATACAGTCACAGAAAATTATTTGAGTCTCCCGATGAACTTTAGCTGGCAATTACTTATACTCTTAGTCCTCATCTTATTGATGGAAGTTGAACCCAAAATAATTTACGTGCTGTGTTTTTTTCCTTGTTGATTTCTGGAAGGCTCTTTAGCAACCTCTGTAGAAAAACAAGGGCCTCCACAGACGTGTGTCCTCTTTCTTTATGGGGCCACCCTGTTTTGGGCAGAGAATACTTGGCACATAACAGCACCTATTACAATCAGGAAGGCTGGTTGGAACACAGTGGAGCGCGGGCCTTCCTGTGAGTGTTCTGTGAAGACTTCATGCCGATTTTAAAAACCAATTTGATTTTATTTACATTGAAATAAGGCAGTTGCTTCCCCTAGTTACTTCAGGTCAAGTGAGAAGGGCTAATCAGGTTAAGTCTGCCGGCTTTGCCCTCTGTGGGATTTCATGGCATCCCTCTGGCTCCCCATCTGGCCAGCTGTGGGGCTTGTCTGACCCTAACCTCATACAGGCTCCCACCGGTCCCCAGCCAGGGACCCGCTGCCCATCTCTCAGGCCGAAGCTCCTTCCTGTTCCACTGGACGTCCGATGCCTCTTCCCTGGCTCTGGGGCTGCCCGGCGTCTGCTCGTCCTGCTGTGCAGGTCTTCATCAACCCCATGCCTGGGTCGCGGCCTGCTGCTCCTCTGGGCTCTGCACACAGACACTGAAGGCTCTCTCCACTTCTCTCCCACCTGCCCTCCCTGGTTTGTTTCCCTTCCGTTGTTTCCCTCCACCTGCTCAACCACATTTGAGCTTATTAATGCTAATAAGTCACTGAGCAGCAGTCAGCAAAGTGCTTCTCTCTCAGAATAGGGCGGGGACGGTGGCCCCTGGGTCCCTGTCTTCTGTGCACACCACAGCCATATCTGTGATCGTATTTGTGCATAAAAACTGTGCGCAGCCTCCTTGAGGTTTTCAGTCTGTGGTCCAGAAAGTGTTGGCAGCCTTGGAGTCTCACCGTACCCTGTACCCTGTGCCATAACGCGGGCGCTCTGGGTGCCTCCAGCACCAAGTTCCACCTGGAGTCTGGTGGCCTTCCCGTCTGTGATCCCCACCCGCCTCTTCCACCTCAGGCTTCGCCATGCTGTCACCTGCTTGTGACCCCTGACCACTTTGAGCACAGGAAACCTCTGGTCAGGTCCAGCTTGCCTTCTTCTGTCTCCTGATTTTCAAAGAACGATCTTCAACATGGAGAGTTAAAGGAGCAGGTCCTCTCTTGGCTCCCACAGTGACTTACTCCCCCTACTCCATCTCTTTGCCACAGTTCACAATGAGAAGCCACCTGTGTGGCGAACGTGGATCTGTATCCGATTCTCATTCTGTCATGTGCAGGCACACTTCACCTTCCTGCGCCTCAGTTTCCTTATTTGAAAATAGATAAGTTTGATCAGTGTCGAGCACCATTCGTTGTTTCTAGAATAGAAGTGTCTCAGTGACTCCCACCTCTAGTTTTTCTCACCCTCGTCCAGATTTGTAGCTCTGGTCACCTGCATGTCTCTAGTTACCTTTTCTCCATGTGTTTCCCTTCTGCTATCTCCGTTCCATAAAACATCTGGAGCATGATTAGTGACAAATAAATGGTTCAGCAACGATATGTCCCCCTCTGTCAGCCCTACAGGTCAGAAAGTATGAGCCTTAATTTAAGGTTCCGTATAACCTAGTAGAATCATTGCACTTGAATATAAAATGATTATTTTGAAACTTTTTTCAAAAAGCAAACACTTGTCCAAAATCTAACACGTTGATTGTTAGCGTTGAAGAGCAAATCAAAGCGCTTCTAAAATTTTCTCCAAAGTAAGTTCATCTTGGTCTCCCACGCTGCGTAGTGATTACCCTGCTCCAGTCACAGATCAGATCTTTCTTGCACACCAGTCTCCCTGCTTTCCCTGGTGCAGGAGGAGGCGCGGGCCAGGGTGTGCTGATCCTAACTCTCAGTACTGCCCCCTGCACTGCGGCCCAGAGGAATGTGGATACACACCCACTTCAAGTTGCAGCCTGACCCCACAGATGAAAAAATAAATGTAAAACTAGTTAAACCTCAGAATTTGTGTATGATCAGCATACTTGTAATGTTGAATAGGAATGGTGGAATACTACTCTGCCCTAAAGAAGAGTACATTGAGTCATTATTAGGAAAATAGGTGCATCTCGAGACCATAATGTTAAGTGCATAAATGAAACACACAAGGTTGAATGCTGAATGGTTTCTTTTATATAGGAAATCCGAGGTATAAATAAATTAGAAGAGCAAAATAAAAGACAACAGGAAACAGAGACAGATCTTCTGCAAATGGGAAGGGGACAAGAGATGGGGAGGAGGGATGGGAGGCAAAGAAGACGTAAAAAGAATCCAGATGTGTCATGTACATGTACCAACTCCCCACAAGGAATGTCATCATTATATTCTGCGAACATGTGCTAGTATAAAAAAATTAAAAAGCAGCATTTGCAGTGGCGCTTTACCCTTATCTCTGAAGGATTGGTTCATGGTAGCTTCTGGTAAAGGTGAGAAAGAAATCGGAGGGGTTAAGCATGTTCTCTTTGTCTTAAAAGACACCGCTGCCCTCGCAGCATCTGGACTTAGCACAGCTGCCCCTCCCTTGGCCTCTTTAAATTATTTTCTCTTCAAATTAGGTGTAGAGGCCTATCCCTGTACTCCCAGCAATCAGGAGGCTGAGGCAGGAGAATCATGGTGAATTTGAGGCCAGCCTGGGCTACACAGTGAATTCAAGGGCAGCCTGAATTACATCATGAGACCTTGTCTCAAAAAACCAAAAAAGGATAAAAGCAAAGAGGAAACTTCTGCTAGTCACAAAAGGGGACATTAGAGACTCAACGCTCTGAGAGATTTCCGTGCTGTGGCTGCTTTGAGGTGGAGAGGACCCCTCGTCAGGGAAGCTGGGGCCTCACCTGACAACCAGCACGGAGGAGGAATGACCTGGGACCGTAATCCCACGGTGAGCCCGCCGACCGGCGCCCAGCCCGCCGGCACTGCGATTGTGGCTGCTACCGCATAGGAGGCTGGTGCCATCTTTCAGGTTTTAGAACAGTGTCACAGAAGGATGTCCACAATTGTCTGGGGAGGGGAAGCTACTAAAATAATTCTGCCTCGTCCAGCAGCCTAAGTGCGTGGAGGTGGGTGGACCTCGTAGGTTGTAAACGAGGTCACCAGTCACAAAGCGGGTTTGAATGCTGAAGGTGACGCTGAGAGTCTCCACTGACTTCGGTTAGAGCAGGCTCTGAGGGATTTGCAAACAAACAAGAAAGCCAAACAGTGCCACTCTTCTCATTATTTTGTTTTTGTTTAGAAAAGGGTTGCTTTTCATAAACATGTGTTTTTATGTTAACGTGTAATGGGTTCACCCCATTCATTTAAAATGAATGCAGTAGTTTTAGATTTCTCCTTAATTTCCAATAGGATAAATATAGATGGGCAGATCTACACATATGAAGGCTCGTTTGGACCTTCGGGGATTTCAGGTGTGTTTCTGGGGCCCGTGTGCTGAGGCATGTGTGGAGAAAAACCTAGCGGAGATCACTTGTGCTCTCAGACTGGGACCGAGTGGCACGTTGACAGCCCTGCTGCGTCTTGCACGCCGCGGAGAGGCTGGCTGGGTGCCGGGAGTCACTTCGGTTCCCGCCACGGGTACCTGGGTCCTGCAGGTGGGGTCGGGGATCTCCACCAGCGGGGGCTGAGGAAAGGTGGCACAGACCAAAAGTGTGCACGCTCAGGGGATGGGCGCTTCGGGGAGTTGGTGGGATGCTCGCCTGAAAGAAAGCATGAGTCTAAGCATTATGTTAGTGTGTCCTAAGGAACAAGTGACTTGGGCTTTTGGAGCACACTGATTCATCTGTTGGCCCTCTTTCCTCTTTTATTTTTTATTCATGTGTGTTCGCAATACATAACGAATACACTAATGATTATTAGTATTCTTCGTGGGGAGATGGTACACATACATATCATGTCTTAGTCCTTTTCTCTCTCCTTCCTCTCCTCTTCCTCCCTTCTCCTTCCATTCCATCTGCGAAAGGTCTACCTCCCTGTTTCCTATCGTCTACTTTTTATTTTGCTCTTTAAATTATTTATACTTAGGCTTTCTCATATAAGAGAAACCACGTGATAGTTTACTTTCTGGATATAAATATCCTCTTTTTTAAACTATTCTTATGTATTTATTGAGCATGTATTATGTGCTAGGACCAGAGTCAGATGTTCTGTTTGCATTGTTTATCAACCTCTGAGTCAGTATTTCACCCATTTTACAGATGAGGACAGAGATGAGAGATTCAGTGGGTTCCCTGAGCATAGTTAGGGAATCGCCTTGGAATGTCTGGGACTTGTCTCGCTGCCTCAGTGCCCCTGAATGCAAAACTGCTGTTACTGGTGTTTGTCGGTACACGAGCCAGGTCACCCCGGCATCGCCCCAGCAGCTGAGCATTGAATATCCGGGTTTAATCGAAGTGTTGGCACTTTGTGATAGATAAGTGGGTTTTGGTTGTAGTCTGGGCACTCGGTCTCTAAAAGTTTCGCCATCGCTGCCTTAGACAGCCCTGGAGTGGAGTGGTGCTCGGTGCTTGCTTGCTTTAAAGCCGTCCTCGCAGTGGCCCGTCTGCGGTCCCACCCGTGACAGCAGGCTTGTCCGAGTGGCTGGGTGCTCCTGTCTGGCTGAGCCCACAGCTGGCCACGCTCCCTGGGCAGGACGGCATGGGGCCGCGGTGGAGAGGAGCTGTGCCCTGCGCTGTGTGGGACAGGAGGGCGGAGACATCGGAAGGAGCCAGCAGCAGCTGTCCCTCGGCATCGTGCCGGGAAGACCCTGCCCTCCTCTGTGCACACAGACCAGGAGCTCTTGCGTCCCCGTGTCCATCTGAAGGAACCCTTCTCCCGCAACAGCGAAGCGGCCCCCACCCCACTGCGGCCCCTCAAAAGTGTGCCAGGTGCCGGATGGTGATGCAAGTCTCCGGCCCAGCCTCCGCTCGAGTTGGTCTCCGGACTCTGGGGTCCTCTGAGCCTGGAGGAAGCATGCCGCACTCCTCCTGGTCACTGCTGGGGATGCTCTCAGAGCTGAAAGCCACATGGGCCCTGCCCCAGGCGCTTGGCCTGGCTGGATGGCGGAAGGAATCCAGGGCAGAGCGCAGACCTCGAGACCGAGGTGGCGTGTCCTTGTGAAGGACCCACTTCTGCCTGGGTGTGGGGGGCTTGGGAAGCGCCATTGGTGGCGTTTTCAGGTTCCCCGTGGTCAGAGGTAAAATAAGTGTCCTGCCAGCTGGCGTGGGACCAGGGCCTGTCTCACACCACGGCAGGTCTGAGCTCTGGCTTGGCCGACAGTGGGGCTGTGGGGCACGCGGCTCCTGGCCCCCCTTCCCTCAGGGGCCGAGCCACGCTGCACCTTCCCAGAACCACGTCCTGGGAGGCCGGCAGCCTTCGTGCACCTTGAGCTCCTGCCAGTGGCGAGTGGATCATTTCTGGGAATGACCCTGCACTGGGGTGGCTCTCAGGTCCCGAAGTGGCACCTGCTTGGTGTCCACAGGCCGTGCGGTTTTGTCACCCCTGGTGCCAAAGAGGCTTTCACCTGCAGGACCCTGCTGGGAGGCAGCCAGGCAGCTTCCCAGAACGGCCTAGTCCTGGAGAAAGATGGCCCTAGAGTCTCTGCACCTCTGACCACCGTGCTGAGGTCCGTCTTTGTCTGCTCTGGTCCCTGGGTCAGGACAGAGACCACACGGCATTTCTCAGATGTTACGCCCCATCAGGGACGGCCTAGGCGGTCAGCTTCGCGTCCAGGACCACACAGATTTGGCTGCGCCAGTGGCAGACTTGGCGTCTGTGCCTGGGAACCCCGGCCTCACCTCCGTGCTCTGGGAAAAGTTACTTAGCGTCCCTCGGCCTTCTTGGGTCACACGGAGTGAGGTTCTGGGTGTCCGAGACCCAGCACAGAGGAAGAGCCCAGGGCTCTGTCCTCATAGTGTCACCAGCACCCTCAGCCTCCCCTAGAGAGCAGCTGGACTCACTGGGCTTGGGGTTTCTTACAGCTTTGCCACCATCCTACAGTCCATCCCATCAACCGGTTCACTTTCTTCATAACACTTGATTTTTTTTTTTTTTTTAAGATTTTGCTTGTTTTTATTTTTCGAACATGTTCTTTGACTCTGTCACCTTGCTGCTGTCCCCGCTTCTAGGCCCCTGGGAAATAAGCTGCATGAGAACAGGGCCTTCGCTCCTTGTGTTTGACATCAGTGCAGGATAGTGCTTGGAACAGCTTGGGTGCTACATAAACACACACATGCGCACACACGTATGCATATAGCTGTGCCTTGCGACGTAGCTCCACACATTGGTCTAGGGAGACCACGGTAGTGGGTTAAGTATTCTTCCCCTCAGCCATTCCGCACCGGAAAATAAAGCACATTGTTGTTTGGAGATTAGAAAAGTGCAATTCAGAATGGTCACGTGGTCTGCTCGCGAATTCAGCCAAGGTGACAGGGCCAGAGCTTGCGCCTCATGTGTGCGAGTGCTATTGAAGGACGGTGGCTCTGGGACATGGATGGACGCCTGCTGTTTGGGGCTGTGGGGACATTGGACCGCATGGTCCTGTGCCAGAGATCTGCAGC
The DNA here is from genome assembly GCA_004026905.1 of Hystrix cristata. Taxonomy (NCBI): domain Eukaryota; kingdom Metazoa; phylum Chordata; class Mammalia; order Rodentia; family Hystricidae; genus Hystrix; species Hystrix cristata. Next base: position 47,676 of record PVJO010008285.1, on the reverse strand, counting down.
GAGGTTGGAGTCCACCTTGTTCCGTGTGTGTGCGGCAGAGATGGTCGGCAGGAGGCAAAAATAGGACTCTTAGAATTCCGCTCACACATACTCCTGAGCTTGCATATTACTTTTATTATTCGGCCACCAAAATGGACATAATCCTTGTTGGCTTTTACACACCTACTAGTACTGCTTTCACTGTCCATCTTGCAAAATAGAAGACAAGGCCAGAGCTTAAATTAAAATCCTCAGCTTCTTATCTCCTTCCCACAGGAAAGCAAATCTGTGCTGAAAACCGTAAAATTAAGAAGAGAACAAGGATAGCATAATTTAGTAAAAATTCCCGGTGCTGGCTTCTGAGCTGTGTGACTGGAGGGAGAGGTCGGACATTAAGATGCTCGTGCCCCCCCAGTTCCTCCAGGTGGTTCTCTGGAAACGGAGCAGGAAAGGGGGTGTGTGTGCACGTTTCCAGAAGACTCTGCAGCGCTTACCTGCAACCACCCTGAGAAGACACTTTTGTAGATTATTGGCAATTATGCCTCTTTTGAGACTTTCAAAATAAAAGTGGAAGTAGTCCCACTAAACTATAGTTGAGACATTCATTTGAGCATTTGGGTGTTATGCTTCATTTCCATTTTAAAAAGAATTTATAACAATAGTCTCCTGTCCCCTCCCCCGCCCACCCCCAGCTACTCTGGCATTTACATCCTGGTATTTCAGAGACCTGTTTTGTGAATTTCTCCATTCACACTAGAGAAGCGTTAAAGCTTGTGTAGCCTTTTACACATTTATATGCGTGGATGTTTGTGCAGAGGTGTGTGGAGAAAATCAATGATGGTGGTAGATTCAGTGACTACCAAGGGCTCTGTGAGTTATGCAGGTTTGGCCATTAGAGAGGAGATGATAATTTCAAAGTAGAGAACACGTACAATGGAAATGATATCAATGTCCAAAAAAGGGTGAATTTTCCCCCCTTTGCCTTTCTTCCCCCTTGCAAGTTGTTTCTGGAGGGAGATTTTAATGATAGGGTGGAGACAGAATGAAGTATTTCTGGGAACGTTGCTCCAAACTTTCCTGCGGGTCGGTCTTCCCCTCAGAGTCGCATGCTTTAACATGTAGTTTGTAAAAACCATCAAATTCAAAATTAGTGTGCACCACGGGTGTGGCCACCATAGCTGACACAGACCTGCGTTTTAACCAGTTCGAGTTGTGTGGTATTTCAGGCACTCCTTTAAAAAAAAAAAAAGTACTATGAATATTTGCTGGAGCAACTGATTTCAGATACAGCTGTGCATTACAATGTAGTCCGCAGTACCGTTGAATCTCTCTAGTGCAAAGTGATTATGGTGAAGGCATGCCCGAACTAGCGAGTTCATTATATTTTGTTCCTCCCAAATCCACATTACTCATTATTGAAGTCCTTCTAAATGAGACCTTCCTGAGACTGCTGTAATTAGTAGTTCGGTTTAACATCAGCACCATCCTGTATATAATTGTGTTCAGTTTTTTTTCTTTGAAGGAAAGGTAGAATTTATTTTTCTTCTTTATTGTTTTTAAACTAACAGATAAGATTGTATTTCTCATGTGTACTATGATTTTTTTTTTTGCAGTATGTGTACATCGTGGAACAGTTGAATCTGCCTAAGTAACAAAATTATTTTTGTGGGGGAGAACACTTAATGGCCATTCTCTTAGCGTTTTTCAAAAATGGAGTATCTTGTTAGGCAGTTTCTTTAAAATTATCTCCCCATTAGAAGCGTTAACCTGCCTGAGTCGTGTTTACTGATTTGCTTAGTGCTTTGGTTGGAGGGTGGACTTCAACTTTGTCTGCACTCAGAATAATCAGATTGCAAGTTGATGAAGTCCAAAGAGATAACCTGGATGTTTAAAAAGTGTTGCTGTTGTATAGTTTCAGACTTCCAAGTTAAATAATAAAATTGGTCTGTAAACAAGCACAGGTGTGGGTGAAGTCCTGTTGTGGACCCCGGTGACAGAACTGAGTCTCCCAGGCCCCTTTGGGGGACACTCAAGGACTTGGGGCATATTCACTGTGGGACAGCGTGAGGGTCTCCACGGAACGGCTCAGTCATGCAGTCTGAAGTGGTTCCGCCCGAGTTGTGCTTCTGTTGACAGCCGGTCACTGTTCTTGGCTGACTTTGGGCGGGGAGGGCAGCGCAGACCAGAGTCGGGCACCCCCACTAACCGTGGACCTTGTGCTTTCTCTGCAGTCCAACAAAGTGCCCGTGGTGCAGCCTTCGCATGCGGTGCACCCCCTCACACCCCTCATCACCTACAGCGACGAGCACTTCTCTCCGGGGTCGCACCCGACACACATCCCATCCGATGTCAACTCCAAGCAAGGTGAGCGTCGCGGCCGGGCAGGAGTCTAGATCCTGCGGGCGCTCGGCCCGGGTCCCCACTTGGGTCGGAGGGCAGCTGTGGAAGAGAAGAGGGGCTCGCAGTTAGTGGTGCTTCACAGACCCCTGAAAGCTTGGTTGAATTTTTCGGGATTAAAAATAAAGAAAAGCGTAGTCGGGTCATTTTGCAAGTGACAGCTCGGAAAATATATGCTCCATGGTGTGAACCGATATGTGGTACAGACAGATGCCCAGCGCCTGATCGCGGTGCTCTGCTCAGCACGACAGTAGCACCCATCCCGGGAGACTGGTCCCTGAACCCCAGCTGGGGGCCAGAAGCAGCGGGCAGTCCCTGCCCATACATGAGACATGTTTTCATCCTAACCAAGTGCTTGTACGAGCTGTGCCTGTAACTTCTGCCGTCTGTAGCGGGACCGCAAAGCTTAACACACACTTGCTTTTTCCTTCTTTAGAATTTCACAAATGATTTTTTCTTACTGTTGATCTTTGTAGCCTCACGGTATTTTTTTCCCTTTCCTTATTAAGCCAGAGCTTTCACCTTTTCACTGCAAGGAGGTATTTCCTGACTTGGCTTGGCGTATCTGAATTGCCTGGGGTAGCTCCTCCTGCCTTCAGTGCCATTTGTAGGGAAGATAAGGGTTGTTTGAACCCAGGCACCGCAGGGTCACGGTGCGGTCTGTGGTGTGATACCCTAGACAGTGCACGGTACCCCCGGAGTGGGCGGTGTGGATGCCTGGACACAGGGATGGAAGGGGCAGAGGGGGACAAGTGTGCAGAGTGTCAGTGGGAACCTGTTTTTAAACGGTGGGAAGAGGGCAGAGCGGATTGTAGCTTCAGTTGCTGCCTTTGAACCTCTTGCAACTCTTCCGGTTATTCAGTTACATTCCCATTTTATGCGCTTTTCGTTACTTACCAGCCCCAGCTTAGATGCTGTAAAGAATTAAGCACAGAACTATCTCTATTGAAGACAAGCAGCATGGATTCCATTTGGCTCCTTTATGTGAGTACCAAGCCCCACTTCTGTGCAGAAGAGAGCGTATTAGAGAAGGTTGGTCCCGAAAATGCTAAATGTCCAGTTTTGCCTGATACGCAGCGCACAGGCTGGCAGAAGGACAGAGCGCTGCGGGTGTCTGGACCTCTGGGCCCATGTCCCCAGGGCCACCTCCGGGGCAGTGTGTCGCCAGGACGGCGGTTGTGTTCCTCTGCATGCACACACTTGGACTTAAAAGGCAGTGTTCAGAGTTCAAAATAAAAGGTTTTGTGAAACCAAGTGGGGGCAGCATATAAGGGGTGGAATCTGCCACTGTGTGCACCTCACCCCTCTGTGCAGCCTGATGTAAGATGCACGGCAGCATTTAATGAACGTGTAGAACAAGTGGTGTTCAGCCAGGCGTTGTGGCACAAGCCTGTAATCCAGCACTCCGGAGGCTGAGGCAGGAGGATCGCAGTAAGTTCAGGGCCAGACTGGGCTACGTGGTGAGACTGTGTCTCAAAAACAAACAAAAACACAGAGGATGGTCCCACTCCTAGGTCAAACACTTGAATTCCTGCACTGTTGGAGTGGAACGCTTCTTTAGACTTAGTTACTGCTGCACTTGGACTTGAGTAGATCACATGGACCTTTCCACAGCGAAGGCAAGAGTCACCTGCAGATGTTCCCAGGTTTTGTAAGGAACATTGAAAGGACACACGGTGAGAAAGGGAATTAAGATAGGAGTCTGAGGAAGAAGATCTGGGCTGGGAAGGGAAGATCTGGGGTGTGATCTTGGTCCCGTGCACGTGGGAGCCTGAGATAGGATTCCCCCTGGAGCCATAAAGATGTGGATGACAGACAGCTATGAAGCCTAAGCAGGTAGCAGAAAGAATCCAACAGCATGCTTCATTTCAGTTTAAGTATTTATTTATGTAATAAATAGCGCTTACTGTGTCCTAGGCCTTGTTGGAAGCACTTTGAGACATTAACTTATTCAAAAGATAACGCTTTGTGGTTCAGTAGCTTTTCTCTGGAGAACTCTAGGCTTAATTCTCTTTTAAAAAGAGACAAGCTCATAGCTGATTACCAGTCACATTTACATTTTCTGTTTCCATTCCTACTGCTTTCCCGTCTGCTTTTGCCAAATGGTAATTTATACCGTTGCTTCTCTCTTTTTTTTTAAACAAACAACTACAGAGAAGGGACTGGCAAGTGGCATGATCAAGAGTTCTCTGTTTGCTGTCTCTATAGTCTCGTTTTGTTTTCAAATTTTTGTCATTTTGGTCTTCCATACACTATTTGTGCTTGTTTTAATATAAGTTAGAGGGGCTGGGGATTTAGCTCAGCAGTTAGAGTGCTTGCCTTGCAAGCATAGGGCCTCGAGTTCGATCCCCAGCTAAAATATATATATATATACACACACACACACACACACACACACATATACACACACACACATACATATATATATACACACACATATATATACATATATATATATATGTATATATATATAAAAATTAGAGATTTGTCCTGGGATTTGTGTATGAAGTATAAGGGGAAAAAAACCCATGGTGTGTGTTCACAAAAAGAAAGTATATTACAGTAAAAGACGCACTGCCATGGATCGCCCTCAGAGTATCCGCCCTGGCTTCCAACACACTCATCCCTGGTCCTTGCCACTTTCCGAAGCAGCTCTGGAGTCCTCTTTCCTGAGTGTCTTTAGTTGCACTGTCCTGGCTGCCTCGATGTCTTGAATGGATTCAAAACATTTTCCTTTCATGGTCTTTTGACTTTGGGGAAGAGCCGGAAGTCACACATCACCAAGTCCGGTGGCCAGGGTGGGTGAGGACACACTGTGCTGTTTTGTGAGCCTGCCTGTCCCTTGGATGGTGCTGGTAGCATACTTTTGATCACACCTGATGAAGACACTTGGGAAAGAACATTGCTTCAGAAAGTGGCAAGAACAGTGGGACAAGTGTGCCTGAAGCAAGGTGGAGGACTGTGAGGGGATTCGTCAGTAGCTCATTTTTTACTGTGATAATATTTTTCCATTTAAACATCCACCATATTTTTGATCACCCCTGTACTTCATCATCCTGTACCTCTGGGGATAGTGTGACTGGGACATGAAACTGAGTTAATATAATTCCACTGGAGTGCTTTCATGGCCAGAAAACCAAGCTGACCGGGTCTCCTGCTTTTCTCTGTTTTGCTGCTGCCAGCCTCCAGCGCAGCACGTACCCAGCCAGTGAGGGCGGGTGGGGCTGAGACCCGGTGTCCTAGCAGCCTGGTGAGCTCCCAGAAAGCTCTGGGAGAGATGAGACACCAAGCTCTGACCTACTCGGACCCAGGCACAGATACTTTCATCCTCGGGACCCACTCTCATTTGTGGAAAAACAAGTAGCAGGTTAATTCCCTAGGAGATGCCATATTAGTTTCACACATACACACACCCATGTGTGTTACACGTGTGTGTAGGAAACAGAAAGGAAGTTTATGCCATTAACTCTTTTCCTGCTCATTGTCAGTTTGGTACAATTATTAAAAGGAAAGAGCTTTGATAAAATACTGCTAATATCTTTATCTATTTTATCCCTATAAATAAAAGCAAACACTTATACTCTGCGCCAGGCAGTTTTCTGCATTCTGTACGCTCATGGGCTCGTCCTTCATGACAATCTCTGTTACAAAACAGTAACAAATAAAGAACTCTCTCAAAGATATGTTGCTGGCAAGTGGCAAATTCACAGTCTGACTCCAGAATTATTTTCCTTACATTCACAGACTTATGTATAAGAGTTTAAAAATCTTCAAGGCCGTGTCAAGTGTAGTAACTGGTCAATAAATACTAGTTTACTGGGTGGTGTGCAGTGCTTCAGGGCACAGCAGCAGGTGGAGAGGCGCACACACCTTTGGAAACAGGACATCAAAGTGTCATGAGCTGTTTAGAGGACGGTTTTGTTTCCTGCTCTTATAATGACCTAAGTGCACACATGGATGTGCGAATGGGTTGACTCTTGGCCCAGCCCAGGGCATGGGTCTGTTGAAACACTTGTTATTTCACTCTTTTGCTAAGTCATTTAGAGTGCCTCTGTGCAGACAGCCGTGATTTGATACACACGCTGGTAAGGTGTGGTCTTTTCTCCCCAACAGTTTGTGCATAAAGTAAGTCATTTGCACAAATAATTGTAAAATGAAATGGTGAACATCCATGTCCAACATGAAAAATACAGAGACGTAGGCAAACTCCAAGGAGAAATTGACTGCTCAGTGCTGTAAAGGAGCGAGAACTGCCCGGGATGGGCCTTGAGGGAGGAACAGGAGCGCAGTGGTCTCCGCCAACTCGCATTCCCACATCGGACCTGGCCCGCGGCGGGTGCCGTGCGAAGCTGCTTCCCTCTATGCCCCTCCCAACAGAAAAACCAAATCCAACCCATCTGTGACTGTGTCCTGTGGCCCAGGGCCCAGCATGGTGTCTCACAACATGGAGGAGCGGGGCCGGCTGCGAGTGGTCACCGCTCTGTGTCCCAGAACAAAACGTACTTTATAGGTACCCAGAAAGATGCCTGCATGTTGCTTACACCCTCTGACCTTACTTTCCGCGTCTGTGAAATACAGGGGTTAAGCAGGTCACCCAGGGGGCTGTGACTCCTGCCCGTGATCTTCAAGTTCATATAATAAAAACATCTGCTGAGCTTTGCATGCCTTACTGAGGTGGTCTGGTTGTATTGTTCTCTGTTTTTGTTTCATACTTCAGCAGATCTTGAGATTTGGGGGTTTCTGGATCTCAGGGCAAGTGAGGCAGCAAGTTAAAAGCCAAAACAAAACCAAAACAAAACAAAAAAAACCCTTAAACAGTCCAGAACTTTCGAACTTTCCCAGACCTATGAAAAAAAATATCCCAGGGTAGGAAACTTGGGGTCTCCTGGGCTCAAAAGAATCAGTATTTCTAGCAAAAGAAAAAATAATTTAAAAAGGAGATTTGAGACCATTGTTTTAAAAACAACAATAAAAAAAATTGTTGAGAGAGATGAAGACCTTTCTGCTGTCTACCTATTTGCTGTAAAATTGAGAAGTAGTTCGTTCTAATTTCAAAGTCAAATTAACATCGACTTTGCAGGCGGCATTTTCTTCGGTCATTCCCATCTGTTCAAGCCTTCAGCATCTTTTAGGATCCAAGTGACGTTCACGGGCATTTTAGGTGGTCAGAGAGCCTCTTCCACGTGGGCTCCTAATTCCACCGTCCTCCAGGATATTTACACCCATCCGCGTTAAACGTGGGCGTGTAGCGTGCAGGATCTGACAGTGGCTGTTCAAAGCCATGATTAGCTGTGCAGAGTCACTTGTGTGGCTTTTTGCAGAATCACTTTCACCCAAATAAATTAAGTCTGAATTTTTCTATTTCACATTTTATAAAACTGTCTTGTTCTGTTTTGGGGGTTTGGTTGGTTTTTGCACGTAAGGTCAACTATCCACAAAAGGCCATCATTTGGGACAAGGGTTAGGAATAATCTTTAGGTGTTTTCCACAGCTCTGGGGCTGCGTACTCGAGGAACAATGTGGTGACCTCTCCTTGCCTGTGGAACACAACTCGTCCAGGGCAGTGTGACCTTGGAACCCAGAGGACACCACCGCGTGAAGGGCTTAGTGGGAGCTGAAGTGGCAGAGACCAAATGAATCGTATCAAGTGTGACCATTGTGAGCTGTGGATGACTCCTGATTAATTTCTGATCCTTGGAAGTATCGCATTTCCCAAATCTGTGTGCCCAAAAGGGAACTAACGAAGATAGGAAAGGGGCGATTTACCTAATCCGTCAGCACCAGGAAGGGTTGGCATCTTCCATTCTACCCAGAAACTAATTGTCTGACATTTTTTCTTCACCCAAGTCAAAGAATGAGGGCAAGATGAATCATTTAAAAGTCTGTCTGAATCACTGTTTTCCCAGCAGGGGGTTTATTCCTCCAGGAGTTCCCGAAGACCCTGATTTTCCAGAACTTCACACAAGCTCACGGACGGGCTTCTGTTTGTTGGCTCTGATGAAGGAACGTTGTCTTGACCACACGTGCCTGGGACTTACAGCATTTCCGTGCTTCTCTGCTTGAGTGTCTGTGACCGCAGATGCACCCTCTCTGTTCCCTTTCTAGGCATGTCCAGACACCCTCCGGCTCCTGACATCCCCACCTTCTACCCCCTGTCTCCGGGCGGCGTTGGACAGATCACCCCTCCTCTTGGCTGGTAAGATCCTCCCTGCAACACCTGGCCAGGACTCGAACACGTTTTCTTTCCGTTTGCGCTCCTGGAAATTAGCACTGTGGGTGCTCACACTTGTGGAGTCTTGGAGGGGAGTTCATGTCAACGAGCGAGGTGCTAACTTTCTTTCATTTCAATTCGAAAGATTAAAAAACACACAGACTTTGAAATGGATTGAATCCGTTTGCTAATGTGGGTAGAAAATGACCATGTAGGCTTTGCTTTGAAGCTCGTAGTTTTAAGGATTTGACGTGTGGCTGGAGGCATCTGCTATGCCTATGCAGAGTTAGCAGTCAGGGTGCCTTTTTCTAGTTTTTTTTTTTTTATTAACAACTTATATTTTTGAAACACGAACTTAGACACATTGCATAACTACTTTGGCTTCAAAGGGGACAAAAGAGCCCACGACACCCAACCAGAGAGAAGCTCAACAGAGTGAAAGCATCTCTAGATGATGGTACAGTAAGCATCCGATTTCAGTTCAGAGAAGCAGAACGCCGATTCTGAGGCCTTAATTTTGTTCAGAATCCAAATACTCTCCTTCTTTATTTTGTGGTGATTGTTTATTTCTAAGCACATTCCTACGGCTCCCCTCAGGTTTTCTAAAGTCAAAGGTAAAGGCCCCAGGTCACAGGAAGGAGGCGTGCCCTGCGCACCGAGCCTATCTTAGCCCACTGTCCTTAGACACAGCCTCCCTCCCCAACTCCCGGCCTCCAGTCCTCTTCCCTGGAGACAGCCCGACTTCAGTGAGCATTTCTTTTCTCCTCTGCCGGCTCACTGCCCCACAGCCCCATATGCTAGCACTGTTACCCTACCTGGACGCTCTGATGTGTCTGTCCTTCAGCAAGCGCCGGCCACTGTGTGGGCTCCAGGTCACCTGCCTCGCTCACCGTGTCCCGCTGTGGCCTCCCTCCTGCTCTGTAGCCTTAACTCTCTCAGTCAACAGCTCGGTTGAAGGTTGAAGTTAATTGATCCTGGTGTACTTTCAGACCTTGATCAATGATTCTGTCTGAACTTGGCTACTTAGGGGTAGTGATTGCTGGCTGATGTACCTCACGAGTGGCTGGGAATAAAGGCCAAGTGGATAAAAAATGTGAGAAACAGAAAGAATAGAGGGAATGAGGGATTTCTTGGGGTGGAGAGGAATTAGACTATTGAATTAGTCTTTTATTTCTTGACTGTAACGCACAGGTAGAAGAGGATAAAAGTGTGGTGTTTCTGAAATGCTTATTCATTTTTATACAAATACAAAACTTTATATCCTCTTTTCTCCCCTTCTCTGACATTCTCAAAGATTCTGAATTCAGTAAGCTACCTCTCTGAGGGAGATATTTCACCAGTCTCAGGGCTGAGTTATATTCAGTAAGCTTTGTTTTGTTTTTTTTGAGACAGAGTCTCACTATGTACTTCAGGCTGACCTTGAACTCACTATGTAGCCCAGGCTGCCCTTGAACTCATGGCGATCCTCCTGCCTCAGGATCCCAAGTGCTGGGATTCCAGTCGTGTGCCCCCCGCGCCCCTCCCCCCCGGCTTCAATAAGCATTTATGAAGTGCCAACTTTGTTCAGAGCACTGACAGGGTTGGGAGGGGGAAGGGATAATGATGACTGTTACTGGGCTGTCTGCTTTCCTGGTGGAGGGAGGGAGAGTTCTCTGCAGGCCCTCAGGGCTCTGACCGGGTGGAGGGCGAGGGGAAGGTCCTCTGTCTGAAGAGATTTGGTGGTGTGTGGCACCTTGCCAACGCCACCTGCGCCCCTCCCCACTCTGACACCCTGTGATCAGGTGTTGCGTCATTGACGGCTCCTCTCTTCTGTGGCCTCAGGCAAGGTCAGCCTGTTTACCCCATCTCGGGTGGATTCAGGCAGCCCTACCCATCCTCCCTGTCGGTCGACACCTCCATGTCCAGGTAGGTGGGGCGGCCCTCGTGCTTGCATCCCGCGCCCGCTTGCCCCTGGCCCCAGCCAGCAGGGCGCGTCCCTGCCTGCGTGTGTCTGTGCTGTGTGCCTGGCTCCCACACTAGGTGTCGCCGCAGGGCAACCGCACGGGCAGCAGTGCCTCCTGGGGAACACATGGTCACCCAGATGTCCCTGGAGAGGGTGCGGCAGGAGGAGCTTGCTGGACTCGCCATCCTAAGGGTGGGCGAAGGCCCAGGACGCACAGGGTTGGGCCTGAGCTTTCTCAGATTTGCTTCTGCCGAGCAGAGCTTCGTCCATGTAATACAGCAGCGGGGACAGGGCCACAGTCTGGTGGCGTATGCGTGCGTCCTAGTGTGAGACTCAGGACCTGCTGTAAGTGCGGGCGAGGCCACACCACCGCCATGCCACCCATGGGCTGCTCTGTGTGATGCTTCGCTTCTGGAAAGGCCGGTGCCGCACCTGCTGGGTGCACACACACACTCGTGTGCCTTGTCTGTGTGTTCAGCGTGGCTTTCTGGGGAGCTAGTGTCCCCTGTGGGGACTTTATGTGGCGGGGACTCAGTGGGTTGTGAATCTGTCTTTCTCATGTGGGTGCGAAGCTTGCTGTTTCTGGGGTGAACTGCTTTAAAAGAAAAAAATGTACACGTATCCTTACACATATACATAATTTGTTTAGTGATTCATCAGTCTAACTGGCTGAGGTGGGGAACAGAATTAGAATTCTTCTCCCTTAAGTACATTTTTATACTTTTTGACCCTGTAAGAACTATTGAATGGCAGGATTTCTTGCAGGCAAATGACCAGTGTCATGTACTTTTGAAAACAGCACATGTAGCGGTGCATCACTGTTTGGCACTTATTTGTATTTTTACCAGGCCTTCTCTATACTTAAAGAAGTTTGTTTCTGGATATTCTATATCCAGGCAGAGCTCCTTCTTTCCCTGTTACATGAAGGAATTAACGGTACAGGCTGCGAGGAAAGACCCAGGACTGTTGTTGTGGAATAATGTTTACTAAAACAGTTTGAAAAGCAAGACTTTTTAAGGCGTAGCCACAGTGCCATGTTGAGCGGTGCTGATTTTTCCTGCATGGCAGTTTTCCTCCGGTGTGCTAGCTGGTGGCAGGTATTTTAAGGCTTTCATGATGCTGTGCAAGCATCATCAGGTAAAAGCCTTTAGTGGGTGTAGTTTTTACCTTGATGCAGAACCGTATGCCTCTCTTTAACAAAATCTTTCCCTTAATTCTGTGATCGGGTTTCCAGAACTGTAGAACTCTCAGATATTACTAGATCTTCATAGAATATTTTGGAAGCTGATAATGGAAGCCTCATTAAATAGGAAACTAAAAATCTTCCAACCCCTTTTCTGACTCATCCCATTATTAACGATTCTAATGAAGATATTAATATTGGATATGGGTGCAGAAGCCAAAAATGTGAGAAGACTTCACGTACAGGTTTATGAATGTTGGCAGAGGTTTTTAAATGAGAAGTCTTTGGCTTACATTTAACAAGCACTTGAAATGCTAAATCTTAATCAAGCGCTGTTTCCAGTAATTTCTCTTATTTACATTCTTACTTGAAAACTGCTTTGCAAGAAAAATGATTCACTTTTTTTTCTCTCATCCTGTGACTGCCTGCCCTCCCAGGAGAAATATCAAGTTCTACTCTGAGTTTGAAAAAAACTACAGAGAGTAATTCTATTTTTTCACCTAAATACAGAAGGAAAAAACTAACGTCAGTCCACTGTCATTTATAGTTGATCGGCTGGTGTGTAAGGCTGGCTTCACGGGTGGCCGCTCAGGTCTGGCTCCGGCCCCCAGGCCAGCAGCACACCCTTTCTCTTCTCTCTCCTTCTCATAGGTTTTCCCACCATATGATTCCTGGTCCTCCTGGTCCCCACACAACCGGCATCCCTCATCCAGCTATTGTCACACCTCAGGTCAAACAGGAGCACCCCCACACCGACAGTGACCTAATGCACGTGTAAGTGTCTGGTCACACCGGTGAGGGTGTGTGCCACCGACCCTTTCTCCTGTCGCCTGCTCCTCTGGGAAACCACTCTGCCCAGAGGGATCTGAGAGATCACGGGAGCCTCACCAGGACGGGGAGGGATGTTCAATGCAGGCCGGAAGATCTTGAGCCCTGCTGAGTTTGAATTCAACTCGGCGCGCGAGGGGTGCCCTGAAGAGGCTGAGCGGGTTTGCTGCATGCCCTCCCAGAAACGCAGTGACCCGGTAGCAGTAGCGTAGACTTCAGGGGAGAGGCGCGAACACAGCTTAGGCTCCCTGGCAGACTGGCACTGCCTCAGACCGTGAGGGCAGGCAGCTCGCCAGCCAGGAGATGCAAGAAGTGGGCTTGCCACCTGGGTTCCATGCAGGGGACAGGGTGGTGGCAGCGTGTGCCGGACCACGAAGCCACTGCTAATGGTGCACACGCGGCAGGTGCTGGGGGAAGAGTCAGAAGACTCATTAGCTTCTCAGCGTGGCCCTTCACCTCCCAAAAACGTTGGGACCCTCCGTTCTGAAAGCGGAATCCCGGTGTTCACAGGTGACCAGGGAAGTCCTCCCCCAGGCCCAGTAGGCGGTTCAGCCCTAGCATGTTCTGCCAGCAGAGGCTCCTCACCCCAGGGCATTGCAGAGTGCCTAGGAGCCCTGCGCCTTCCCCTCCCCTGGCCTCGAGTTGGCCCTGGAGGTCGGCAGCGTCCCAGGGCCTGCAGGTGAGCCCAGTCCACCGTGTAAACCAGACGCTCCGCCTCTCTCCCTCCTGTCTCCTGCTCGTCCCCCATCCGCCTTTTAGGAAGCCTCAGCACGAACAGAGAAAGGAGCAGGAGCCCAAAAGACCTCACATTAAGAAGCCTCTGAATGCGTTTATGTTGTACATGAAAGAGATGCGCGCCAACGTGGTCGCCGAGTGCACGCTGAAGGAGAGCGCCGCCATCAACCAGATCCTCGGCAGGAGGGTAAGTGGAGGCAGGGAGGGGGCTCCACGCACCTCTGAGCACGGCATCAGGTGGGCACCGGAGGTGTGGCACGAGCCGCCAGCGGGGAGAGGGTGACCGCTCAGCCTGGAAGGCGGTCACGCTGGGAGGGGCTGGTGACAGAGAGCGTCGTCAGCAGCCGGTGCTACGCTTGGCACAGGGAGCTTCCTGGAACCGGCAACTGTTTCTCGTGTCATTCTTTAAACAAATATTTACTGAGCGTCTTTATGTGCCAGGCACAATGCGTGGCGTTAGGTAATGACTTGGATGTGGTCCTTGCTTTTCTGGAGCCCAAGGTTTGGTGACAGGATATAGACATAGGATAATCACCTAATAAATTCATAATTTGTGACGAGTGCTGCAGATGTAATAGCAAGGTTAAAGAGAAAGAACAGCGGGGTGGTGGGGCCGCTCTGAGCAGCGTACATCTGCCAAGGATGGTGGCGGCGGCGGTGAGGCCTCAAACAGAAGGCCTTGGAGGGAGGCCCCTCAGGAGCCAGAGAGGTCCTTTCTAGACACATGGCTCTTGGGGCCTTCTGCCTGCACTCTGTAATGTCCCTCGCACTAGACTGGAAGTAGGACAGACACCAACCGGTGGCCAAAAAACGAGGCCATCCCTCCAAGTATTTTTTACAGAATTGAAATGGTTTTACTTAGGTATCTGAAGAGGGGCAAAACGAATTTGAATTTGTGTAATTCAGGTGACACTTCCACTGTAACTATATTATAATTCAAGAGAAGTTCCTCATCTTTTAAAAACATGTTCTGAGTCCATGTTTGCAGTACATAATGATTACATTCATCGCGGGGAGCTGGTACAGGCACATACACATCTTCATTCTTTTTATGTCCCCTTCCCCTCCTCTCCCTCTCCCCTCCCTCGCTCGGTCCCCTCTCCTTTTTCAGAGGACCTACCTCCTTGTTTCATCTACCTGTGGTAGCTTCTGTCATTGATCGCCCCTGCGTGTGTCTTTTGACACTTTTCAAGGAACGCACGCTCTGCTCTCACACACCCGGTTGAGGGGCCTGGCCACCCTTGTGGTGCAGAGGAGCGCATGTCGGCTTTTGCTGGTTTTCACCGTTTGTCCCAAACCCAGTCTGGTTGCGTGTTCCTAACAGGGGACACTCGGGCGGCGGCAGCCAGCCTGCAGGGCGGGAAGCAGGAATCCCGCATTATCGATTCCGGGGGTGAGCCTCGAACTGCGGCTGTTTCCAATCTGAGACACTAGGTTCCAAGCGCAGGGGCGCGGTGGTAGATTATAGTTTTTTTTTAGTGTCGTGGGTATGATGCTCTATCTTCCTGTGGACTCTTAAACACTTAATGACGATAATTACAATTTCCCAAGCCAGATCATAGCAGATGAACGATTCCCATCATCTTTGAAGAACTCCGCCTTAAAAGCCTACAGGCTGGTGACCATTTTCCCTGACTCTTTAAAAGAAGAAACCAGAGGACGAGAAGGATTGATGTTGTTGTTTCTACTCATGTAACACTCTTAGCTTTTTCTTTTTTCATCTTTGAACTCAAGGCCCCCTGGCTTCCACCAGGAATTACTTTCCTACTCAAGAGAGCAGTGAGGGATGATTCGGAGTAAACTTCGTATTTTTAATGCACGGTCCCAACAATTGCTACTTTCTCAGCTCCCTAAACCACCCAGATCCACGCCTGCATCCTCCAAGATGGTTCCCATTTGGGGTCCCTCTTTGTCTTTGATTTAGACACCTGCTTCTATTTATAGGCTCTGAGATCTCTGATTAAGATCAGGTTTCTAACTCTTCCTAACTCCCGTCTGGTGGGGCTGTCCCTGCAAGCTCTAAAGTCCTGGCTCCAACATCATGGCGTTTTACACTGGGGCGATTAGAGTTCTTAAAAGTAGATCTTAAATGCATCCTGAAACATTTTATCTTTTGACTTTTTTATTCATCTTTACTGTGTCTCTAGAATAGATAATTCATTCCTATGAATTAATCAAAATTTTCTTGATTCACATTATAAACACAAATGGCACAAATCTTATTTTAACATCAGCTTTTCAGACCTTTGTGGTTATTAAATTTGCCACAAAATTATGCTCAGAAAGTCTTATTATTAAACTGTATCAGTTTCTTGAAATATAAATGAACATTTCCCTCCACAACTTGGTGAAAACTTTGTATTTTGGTGAAAATCTTTGTATTTTTCACTAAGTAAAAAGGTAGAAGAGCATTTTAGGCAGCTATTTTGGAAACCCCTGAAAGGAAAGACCGTCTTTCTAGTCTGACTTATTTTATTTCCAAAGCAGAAACATCAGTACCATTGTGTTCCCTCACACTTTAGTCTGCTCAGTGATCTTGTATTTGCAAGTAGGTTTGGTGTGTTAGAAATAACAGTGCACTAAAGCAATTGAAAACACAAGGTGACAGTTGAATTTGTGCCTGCTTTTTTATCTCCTTGTATTTTTTTCAGTTTTGTTAGCTGTGGTCTTTTGCCAGCCTTACTTCCCTGTGGTAACTGAAGAATACCTGGTTGTGTAGGTAGGAGACCCAACCGTGACATTTTTGTTTTCAGTTCTTGGTTTTCTTAGCAAGTTCTAAAAGCTGCTGTAAGTTACACCAAATTATACTGATGTACTGCAGAAGTGAAAGGGGCTGTGTACAGGGGAAGAGCGCTTCTCTGGTGAATGAGGAACAAATTTCAAACACTTCTTTCTCGTGTCTCTTGTCTTTTTGAGTTTTTGGTTATTTTCCTGTTTGGCAAAGTCTCTTCCCCCTGCCAGTCCTGTTTGCTTAGCACAGGGCAAATGTGTGAATCCCAGCGACCGTGTTTTCCAGCCTGTTCTGCTGGGCATCCTGGTACCGAGGCTTCCTGAGTCTCTCAGCCCTCAGGGCCACAGGACCATCGGCGGCTCCAGGCTGTGCAGTTTTTTCCTGCCTCAGCCTCCATGCTGCCTGCCCAGACCTCCTTAGGCTCAATAAGTCTGGTTTTGTTCTGTCTGCTAGTACAGAGATCTGGGTTTAACTTAACTCTTTCTTTTGAAGGTTTCTTTTCTTTTCCACTCCCTCCTCACAACTTACTTTTTCAACAGAAGCATAATCACCTGATCTGCCTCAGGGTGCACACTAGGTCACACCGTTGTGTCTTGCTCTTCAGGTTCATGCAGTGCATTTGGAAAGCAGTTAAAAATCAGTCCTGTGCCACGTGGCACAGAAGGCCTGGCAGTTAAGGGCCTTCAGAGGAAGCCGCTGCCGCCCTGCCTGTGGCTCTGTGGCTCTGTCCGCACTAAGACCGTACCAGAGTGGGACAGTGTTCGGGCCTGCTGGGACCAGCTTTGGTCCGTGGTCAAGCGGAGCCTTCAGGCTTCTCAGCAGGCATTCAGGGCGGAGTCCAAGGGGATGTGCACTGTGCTCTGGCCTCCTCCAAGGGAATCGATTCTCTCATCAGCCTCTCTCCTTCCTTCCCTCTCTTTCTTTCTCTATTTAAAAAAAGTTTTTTTGAGAAAGGGTCTTGCTTTGTACTTGGGCTGGTCTTGAACTCAGTATGTAGCTGAGGCTGGCCTCGAGTTCAAGTGCTGGGATTACAGGTGCTGGCCACCATGCCCAGCTTTTCCTATTTTAAATAATTTTTAGAAACAAAAGATCAGGGAAAGCAAAATCAATCACAGGACGGCCATGGCTGGGCAGGAAGCGGGGTGGGAAGGGCCACAGCCAGGAGCTGGGACAGCAGAGGGGAGCCCATGGTATGGGCTCCAGTCTCCTTCTGCTGTCGCCTGTGCCGCGGGCCGTCACCTGTGGCCACTGGGTGCTCAGAGCTCCGTGCTGTCTGGGACATAAGGAGACACTTGAGAAGCGTCCGCATGGGACCCGGCGCAAGCTGCGCGCAGACATGTGCAAAGCAGCATGTAATGCACCCCTCATCAGTACCCGCCCGCACAAACTGTCCCATCCTGACACAGGAGCATACTGCTGTGAAGAAGAAAGCTGGTCAAACAGCAGCGGTCAGTCTCCATGTTGGAAACTGGCCTCCCTCCAGTTCCACAGCCAGAGCGCACTGAGATCACCCTCCGCCTTCCGTGAGAAGGGAGAGGACAGCCAGAGTTGGAAGTGTGCTGTGTACCCAGACTGCGCCGTCAGCGTCCCCTGTAGACGGTGTGCGTGTGTGGGTGGGAGGCGACGGCAAAGACACAGGACAGGCCGACCGACTCCTGGGCACACGATTCACGGTCCAGACGATGCGCGTGACAGAGTGAGCGTGCCCCAGGGAGGGTGTGGCTGCTGGAAAGAGCATCTGGAAGTGATCGCGCCTCACATAAATGAACCTGCCGCTGGGGTCGGGTGTTGAGGTTCACCAGAGAAAGTTCTTTTTAATTTTACCTGCTGCGGTGCTCACCTTACTCTCCCACTTTTGATGTGTTTCGTGTGATAGTGGAGAACAGGGCAGAGAAACCCATGCCAGCCTTTCTCTCTCCAGCCGCCGGCGCTTGGTCCTCTGCCACACAGAAATAAACGGACGTTTCAGTGTTTCCTGTTTGCAGCTTTCAGAGTGTGCTGTTTTACTCACCTGTGCCCTCCCCTCCCGCCTTCTGTTTCAGTGGCACGCGCTGTCCCGGGAAGAGCAGGCTAAGTACTACGAATTAGCACGGAAGGAGAGGCAGCTCCACATGCAGCTGTACCCGGGCTGGTCCGCCAGAGACAATTACGTAAGCGCCCCGCCCGGGCCCCGGCGCCCCTTCCCTCTCCCGCTTTCCTGGCTCCTGTGTCTGGAGACGAACGAATTCTGTCTGCAGGAAGGAGCTTGGGTGCTCGCAGACTTAGGACCAGAGCTTTACGCTGTCAGGATTATTTTGCTGTGGGTGTGAATGCATTTTTTAAAATAAAACTTTTAAAAATCAAGATGTAAAACCGTATTATGAAAACATAGGTTAAAAAAGATTAGAAACGAAAGAAAAGTGCATAATCTCACCGTGCAAAGGCAAGATTCATAACTGCTTGCCTTACATAATTTTTCAGGGGTGTGTTTTTTACTTGGATGCATAGTGTTGATGTATATCAGTGTTCCAGTGAATATCAGTTTAGCTAGCCAATTTTTTCTGCTTTTAGACATTTAAGTTTTCTCTTTTTTTCCCTTAAAAATATAAATAATCCTGCAGTGCACATGTCTGTTCAGATTTCCCCTTGTAGGACAGATTTATCACCATGGAATTGTGGAGTTAAGGGATGTAAATATTTTGAAGTCCCTGACACATATTGTCAGATTTCTTTCCAGAGGATTATATTACTTTACAATTCCTATAAATAGTGTATTCAGATTTTTTTTTTTTGCCACAGACGAATCAGAACCGTAAACAATTTTTATTCTCTATTAATGCACCCTGGCAGCCGCAGTGTATCTTATTCAGACAAAGCAGGTATTATCAGGTCGAAGTTGTACTAATTTAATTTTATTGGCAAGAGCTACTATACCTCATTTCTGTTGCCAGCTTTTGCTTTGCTGTACAGTTTGGGTATCTCACAAATGTTGTCTCGATATGGCAAGGACTGTTGCTTAGAAAGCATATTATAAATGATCTATTTGAAGTTTTAACATTTTATAGAAAGGAATAATTTTGACTCTTTAAGCTCTCAGAATAATGTAAAATGTTGAAGATCATTCTTAGTCTGTTCAAGCTGCTGTAACAGAATACTGTAGACCGAGGGCTTAGAGATGACAGGAATATGTTCTTTGAGTCCTGGAGATGAAAACCCAGCACCAAGCACCGATGGCTTCCGTGTCTGGTGACAGCCACCCCGTCCTCGCGCTGTGTCCTCCCCTCATGCGGTGAGGGAGCCAATCACGTTCTTAAGGGCTGAACCCAGTTACCTCCTGGGGCTACCTCTACTTACCCCTCTCATTCAGGGTTAGTGTCTGGGGGAACACAGACACTCTGTCCACGGCAGTTCTCATAGCTCATGTGAGACTAGCACCGGGAAAGCCCTAGTATAAATGGAGTTTGTCCTTTCCGGAAGGGCAAGGCCAGGCATGGTGGTGCGTGCCTGTAATCCCAGCACTTGGGCAGGTGAGATAGGGGGATCACTGGGAGTTTGAGGCTACCCTGGGCTATATAGTGAGTTCGAGGCCAGC
The DNA here is from genome assembly GCA_004026905.1 of Hystrix cristata. NCBI lineage: Eukaryota > Metazoa > Chordata > Mammalia > Rodentia > Hystricidae > Hystrix > Hystrix cristata. The sequence goes on along the minus strand of PVJO010008285.1, from coordinate 28,099 downwards.
CTGAACTACAAAGCAAGACTGTCTCAACCAAAAAAGTAAAATAAAAAAAATTTTTGAAAGGGTAAAGACGAAGCTGTTGCTCCATATGTAAGTCCTAGCCATTGCTTTGGTGGTCCTGTGGGGCTTCAGTCCCACAGAGTTGGTGACTAGGATGCTTGCCGAGGCCACACACCCCATGTAAGGCACCAGAACCTCTGAAACCCACATGGGAATGAGCTGCACAGTTCATTTCCGGTAATGTGGTGCTCAGGATTGGAGCTGAAGCCCTGCGTGGGACTTTCACAAAGGAAGTCAGCACCCCGCTGTTTGTCACCTGCGAGCAACACCGCATCCACTCCCTGAGCTGTTGATGTGGTCGTTTTAATAACCACCCTGGGCCGATTGTAGGGACGGCCTCAAACCCTCCTGGGTCACTCTGATCCTTCCAGCAGCGCAGTGGTGTGAATGTCAGGTGAGGAAGGGGAGGGTGGAGGGGCTCAGCAGTTTGTCCCCGCCAAGTAGCAGGTGGCTGAGCTGTGGTTTACACCAGCATTCTCTCGAATGGAGGAGCCGTGTCTCTTGACATCTTCCTACGAGGCCAGCCTGCTGGAAGAGAGGGCCCCGAGCCAGGCTGGTAGACTCTGAGCCGTGATCATCATCTCTCTGTGCGGAGCTCGGCTGTGCCCTTGCATCAGGCGATCAGCTGCACTTACAGGGCTGCCAGGGCGTCCTCTAATCCTGTCCCGGCATCGACAAGGGACCTTCCCTGACGCACCCATGCCGCAGCCCTGCTGCACTGAGCACTGGCAGGGACTTACCAACGCTTGCTATCTTTAAATGTCTCTTCTGATCCTTATGTGATGAGTTTAACCTTTAAAAAGATGTAAAAGAAGCACACACGTTCTCTCCCTTTCTGCCTTGCTCTCCCTTTCTCCCTATGTAGAGATGAAAAGAAAGTAGTAGTTTTTTGTTTTTGTTTTCTAAGACAGTCTTGCTATATATTGTGTGGGCTGGCCTTGAACTCACTATGTACCCCAGGCCATCCTTCTGCCTCAGCCTGCCGAGTGCTGAGATTGCTGGCATGTGCTGCCATGCCTGGCTTGAAAAAGTAGTTTTAAAGAAAGCTCACGTAACAGGAGTTTGCCTTTAACGTTTTCTCTCTACCCGACTTTTAAGGAATTGTTTCGTGTGTGTCTTGGAAGGAGATCCCTGATTGGTTCCTACCATTTTTATAATAAAAGCACATTAACCGGGAAGGCAGGCAGAGCTCAGTCACGTGGTGGCACTTTAGCTAAAGACGCCGCTCTTGAAGTAATGGGACGGGACAGGAATCTAGAGATAAAACAAGGTGTTTAGCGCCCAGCTGCCATTCTTACCCTCAGCGAGACCATGTTAAACACACATCTCAGTGGTTTCATGTTAAAATGCTCTGTGTGATGGCATCCCAGATTTTACAACTGCAGTTTCCTCGGATAACTTGGGCGGACGACCCAAGTCTCCCTGACTTGGTAGCACGTACATCCTCTTGGGAGAGAAGAGCCAAGTGTCTTGGTAGAGCTTCCGAGTTCAGCCTTCAGGCTTCCCAGCATTACATAGTCTGTGCAATTTTTTTTTTCTTTTTTTTTTTTTTTTTTTTTTTGAGACGAGGTCTCCCTATGCAGTTCAGACTGGCCTTGAACTCACAGCAATCTTCCTGCCTCAGCCTCCAAATTTTGGAATATACAGGTGTGCACCACCACACCCAGCTTTCTGTGCAATTTTAATGCGAAGTATTTTTGTGTTTGCCAGACGTGAATTTTGTGTTTTGCCTAAGCTGATATCAATGCATCCAAATGACTTAGCACTTTCTGGCTCCCGTGAGCATAGTTCCCCCCAAGTGTGGACACAGCTGTGATGCCTGGCAGCTGCGCATGCCTGCCAGTGCGAGCGGGTGCAGACAGCGGTGACGGCACCGAGGCCTGGCCGGAGAAGGACAGCCCAGGCCAGGCAGGCGAGGTGGGCGGGAGCTGGAAAGGAGTGTGGCACCAGCGCAGGCCCTTGGGACAGCCCCATGGCGCCGCAGGAAACCGCGCCAGCCCTGCTGGGTGACTCCCGTCTGCTGCCCTCTCTCTGGGCACCTCTGCCCGCACTCCAGGCCACTGTGTTGTTCTGGACATGCCATCGCCAGTCCTGCTCCTGCTCGGCGTTCAGAAAGAGAGTTTCAGTCAACTTGCTGAAGCTGCCCGGCCTCCACGGCTGTGGGGTGTGAAGAGAAGCCCAGTGTGCGCTTCTGTTGATCCACACGATGCATTCAGCATAACCTGACAGTCGTGTTTCTTGGATTTGTTAGTGTGATTGTTACAGAAGACGTAAGGTAGAGGTTGCAGCTGTGAGACGTGTTTTGTAGGAGTTGAAGGTACCAATGAGAGCCGGTCATTTCCTACTCAGGCAAGTGAGCCTTGGCTATGCCCCATTAAAATTACTTTTTGAGGGGCAAAGTATTTGTGAAGAACAATGGAAAATTCAGCCCCACTTGAAATGGGGCCTAAGTTGTTTGTCACTGAGATGCACTGAAAGGTGCATCCATCCCCATGTTGCTGTGTCTGCAGAAGCCCGGCCCTCGGTGCCCGGAAGTTTTCCTCTGTTTTCTCAGGGTCTGTCTGATTCATCTGTGTCCCCTGGGCTGCGTGGCGCCTTTGCCATGAGGGCTGCAGGACTCAGTGGACGCCGGGCTCTGTGACCTTGAGCGCTGGAGGGGCAGTTCTGAGTGTGGTGTTAGCGAGAGCAGGGAAACCCCCAAGGCCAGCCGTTCCTCAGGCTGCGGCCCTGGGACATAAGTGTGTGACAGACAGAGCTCAGGGCGGCCACACGGATGATGTGGACACGACACCGTGCTGAGGAAGGTCGGAGGGATTATTCGTGCTCTCTCCGTCTCTCACACCGACAGCCTCTGGACTTCCGAGGGATGAGGGCGGAGAGACGGTCACCCCCTTGGTGTTCCCTCACGTCACATCTGTTCCTGTGTCTGCTGCACCCTGCCCTGACTGTGCCCCTCTCCTTGCAGGGGAAGAAGAAGAAGAGGAAGCGAGAGAAGCTGCAGGAGTCTGCATCAGGTAGGCGCCGCGGGACCTCCAGGCTGCCGCCCACGCTTCCGCCAACCGCCTTGTCACCGCGTGCGCGCTGCCTTCGCCCATGACTGCCACGCGTGTTCCTTCACTGCTTCTCCTCCTGATGCTCTAGGAGGCTGCTCTTGTCGGTGTGGCTGTGAATGAAGGTCCGTGTGAATGTGTGAGAACTCCCTACCCTGTCACCTGGAAGCCTGGCTGGGCACTGTGGTCGATTTTGCTTTCTCTCTCTCTCTGTTTCATTTCTGTTGTTTGTGTTCTCTTTGCTTTAACCCTTGTGCTTTTTTACTGTTTGCCCCCCACCACGTAACTTTTTATAATACACAAGCTGCCGCCCTGTATCCCCTGCCAAGTCTTTTCTGTGATTTGGGTTTTTAAGACTAGAAACCATGACCATAGGGTTGCTCCTTCTGATGCACTGATTTGAGGCAGAGTGCCACCTTAGTCCCTGTTTTTCTGGCATTATAAATTAGGCCACTCTGTGTCCCACACATACATGAATGGCTGGCGTAAGATCCATAAAAAGCAAAGCAAACAAGCCATGTGATATTGTAGCTGCTGCGTGTTTGGAATGTACGGAAACTTCTTCCAGAAACATTTGTTAAAGACACAATTTTCTGCAGGTACAGGTCCCAGATTGACAGCTGCCTACATCTGAAACATGGTAAGCGACTCTGGTCCTTGTGACCCTTCCCGCTCACAGATCCGTCCAGCATCGCTCCTGAGAGGGAGACGTCAGTGCTTTAAACTCATGGCCTTTGTGCCGGCGTGGAGTATGCGTTACCTCTCCTGGCCCTTTTCGCCCCATTCTGAGTCTCTCTCTGTCCCTTGCCCCCAACTCTTCCTTCCGGGCCATTCCTTACTGACCAGTGGTAGATCTGCCCACTTAGAAAGGGGGGTGGACGGAAGACGAACAGGAAGCCTTGGAGGGCCCTCGAGGCGCTTGAACTGTGTGTGGTGGCTGCTCGGTGGAGGCTGATGTGTAGACGTCTGCTTTGCTTCTCCTGAGAAGGATTTATGGGCTTCATTTTCTCTGTTGTTTTCAAATATGGCACAGAGACTTACCTGATTAACTGCATTTATTGTAGCCAGCGTTTTCCTTTATCGGTAGCATGGTTCGTCCCAGTGCAGTGTTTCTGAGCAGTAATTACCTCCCTTCTGCACCGCGGGGTCCATCTCTTTCCACGTGGCTGCTGACCTGGCCGGGAGCTGGCTGTGCATGGCAGCCTGGTCTCTCAGCATGTCCACATGTCCCAGGAGCCGTTCTTCAGTCCCTTTCAGGAAGCCTGGGTCTACTTGGTCGCCATGTCCCACGGGCTCCGCCTGCGTCTGACTCTCCTGCTCCTGCCGCCGCCGCCCTGGCCTCTGTCCCCTATCTGGTCCGGTGCTCCCACTGCCCCGGGGACCGTCACTGTGGCCCTCAGAGCCCTGTCCTGCCTCTACACCTGTCTGCTGCTCCCGGAGGGGTTTCTAAAGCATGAAGCAGTCGCGTCCCCACAAGGCTCAGTGTGACTCTGCTGTCCCCACCCCCGTGGTCACCTTCGGTCACTCCTGCCCTCTCTCTGCACCCTTGGGAGGTGTGCACTCTGTCCAGACAGAATTACTAGCAGGTTCCCGAAAGAGAGCGGGCACTGTCCCCACGGTCCCCATGCTCTGCAGCCCGAATCCTGTCACGAGGGACAGAGGTGCGTGTGGCGCTTCTCAGAGAACATCGGCCTGCAGGACGCCGGGTTCCTGACTGAATGCTGTGACTGCCTGCTGGGCTCACAGAGCTCCATGGGGTCCTGAGATGTCAAGCCCTTGCCCAGGAACCCTTTCAGCAGGTTTTGGTACCAAGGAGATCAAATTTCCCATCAGTGGGCGTTGCCGGCAGCATTCTGACTGGCTTTCTGCATCTGTGACGTGGCACAGCCACCACCTCGCGTCCGGCTGCTGACAGGAAATGTGTGCCCAGGCTCTGGACTGAGACCTGAGCCCTCGCCCTCTGCTCAGAGAAGCTCTCGCGACCCTCATGCCCACTCCCAGGTTTGCCAGATCACATCCCGGAGGTTCTCTGAGATCACAGCTCTTCTGAACTCACCTCACCGAAGCTCCCCGCCAAACGTTCCCAGCGCAGCCCGGGGGCTTCTCTCCCAGGAGCAGCACCAGCCCCTCCTCCAGAGGGCCGATCGGCACATTCGAAGGAACATCGCAGACACGGTCAATAACCCCTTGAAATCAGTCAGCCCATCCTCTTCTCTGCCCGTACCCGGCCGGGTTATTAGGGCACCAGGGACGACTGAGTTTTGCCCTTGCCCCCAGCGCTACTGGCCGCATAGAAGTCAGCGTAGTGAAGAGCACATGTACACACTTCATATTTTCCTTTTTTTGAAAAACTGCTGTCCTTTTTCATTACTGACCTCCCAGACTGGCCAGTGGCCCTTGCCACCTGCCTCTACGTGGAAGGTGCTGGGTACTGAGCTCCATGTGCTGCTCACAGAGTCCTTAACCAATTGTTTCTCTTAAGAATTATGCCTGGCTTGGCGGCATATGCCTAGAATCTCGGCAGTGGGGAGGCTGAGGCAGGAGGGTCACTATGAGTTCAAGGCCAGCCTGAGCTCCAGAGTGAGCTCGAAGTTGGCCTGAGTCCCTGTCTCAAACAGCATACAAAAAAAAAAAACATGCAGAAGTATATTTCAGTATTTGACAGTCTTGTTCTCAGTTCGATGTTCTTCATAATGAACATTATTTATCTGGATGGAAACGCCGAGGCTGAATGACTGAGGTCCAGAGATGCATCCCGCGCCGTTTTTGTGAACGAGTCACAGCTATGACTGTGTCTTCCTGGCACTTGCTTGCTTTTCTGAAGGCGAAGGTGTGAGGAAACACCCCCACACCCAGATGCTCAGCGAGCCCAGCAGCTGGCTGCAAGCCTGGTTGCGGGCTCCGGGTTGCGGGCTGCGGCTCAGTGGCATCTCTGGCGTCCCTGTCCACTCCCTCCTGGCTGGCAGCCACTGGATGAGAACCGTGGTGCCACCCACCTGCACACTCCCAGATCTCAGGAGCGAGGACAGAGGACCCGCCTGTCTCTCCACTGCCTGCGCCTCCGGCTCAGAAACACAGCTGGATGGCGCTCTGACTGCCCCGTTGTCATTCAGAGCTCCCTAAGCACCTGTGGCATCCGTGTCCGGTGAAGACGTCCCTGCTGTCGCTCGCTGTGTCGCCCTGAGGGGCGCTGAGGAGACACGCAGGGACAGCAGAGCTGCAGACCAGGGAGCGGCTTGAGGGCCCCTGGATGCCGGACGGCCCCGAGGTGATGCTTGGAAGTGACTGATTATTGCCAGAAAATGGAAGTGTGCTCTGTCCTGGACCCAAGCAGTGGCGAGGAGGCGATGACAAGGGTGGCATCGTGTCACGGAGAGAATTCAGGCCACTCCATGAGATCCTGTCTCAAAAGGCAAAGTCACAAAGGGCCAGGACTACAGCCCACTGCAAAGACCCTGGGTGCAGCCCCAGGGCTGCAGAACTAAGGAAAGGAGAATAAAAAGACACACTGGGAACTGGGACACGGGTCTCAGGTTGGCCGCCTGTGAGCTGCAGCTGGCGCAGGCCCTCGAAGCTTCTGAACTTGGAGCTCCTAGGCGCAGCCTCCAGGCCTAGCCCTGCTGCCCAGCACGGGTCTGGGGATTTGGGGCTCCACAGAGGCTGGTGGTTCCGTGTCACCGCGAAGGTCCTGCGTGGCCTGGCCTTGGTTGGTCTTCCCTTCTTGGCTACTGCAGTTCCATTTGCAGGCGAGAGTCACCCTAGAACCAGCCTCATCTCAGGAACAAGCTGAGGACAGCAGGTACCTGCTGAGAATCGAAGGGTATCAGGTGAATCCTCACAAGGCAGCGTGCCAGGCACAGGGGAGGTGCGGAGGCCAGCGGAGCCCAGCGACCAGGCAGAGAGAGGACCAGGACACCACCAGAAGTGAGGTTTATGGAAAGCGTTTTTTCCTCTTATGCACACAGTGGAACTAACTTTGCATCCTTAAAGAAAAATTCGTGTTAGGCGAGAGACATCCAAGCCCAGACAACCTTAGACACTGACCACCCCCGGACACTGTTTCTGGTGGGAAAGGCCACTGCAGGCCTCGGGCGGCCCCGTCCCCCTGTGCGTCAGGGGAGGTCACTGTCACTCGGGCCTGCAGCTTGCAGGGTAATTGGAACTGGGGTCCGTAAAGCTGCTGGCCTGGGTTGAGGAGCCCCCAGCAAGTAGAGTCCTCCTTCCAGAATTGTGGGCCGACTTGGGTTTGTGCGCACACTAGGAGCCCCGGCCCCAGGGAATGAGTTGGCTGGAAGGGCAGTGTTGTAGACACCAATTGTTCGTTTGTTCATTCTGCAAACAGCCAGGGGGGTGGGGTGGGAGTGGGGGCGGGGGGGTGACTTCCCCTGCAAGTCAGGAACTGTGCTGGGAAGCAGGTGCTTGCTCATGGGACTCCATTCTTGCCTGGACGGGCTTCCAGTTGAAGGAGATGTAGGTGTGTAAGTGGGTAATTATACAGTGGCATGCTCTGTGCTGCAACTGAGTTGCATACAGCATGGTAGAGTTGATAAAGAGAACAAAAAGTGTGTGAATCAGGGAGATCGAGGAGGGCTTCCTGGACTGGGCGCATGCAGCTGTGTTGCTGAGAAATTCTTGGGTTAGCACAACGACCGAGTTGCTGTGAGTTTCTGGTGTTTGCCGCGTCACGATCTGGAGCGGGTGACATCTCAGGAGTCTGGCAGAGGTCAGAGATTGTCATCCAGCACTGAACTTCCCATACTTCCTGACTTAATCAAGGTACGGAAGGAATTAAGCAAAGAACTAGAAGTTGTGAGACATCAGGAAATACGATCACTCTTGACTTTACTTAGTGAAAACCAACTTTTTAAATCAGGTTATTAGTACTTCAGCAAAACATACACAGAAGTCCACCACCTCAAAATTACATAGATTGAAAAGATGTTTTGATACTTTAATGTATTATTTTTGGTTATATAATATCAAAGAGGTAGTTTAAAAGTAGAAACAAACTGCAAATTTCAGAAGCTAGAAAAATCCTATGGCTGAACACATAGAAACACAGGTGCGACGCACACACAGCCCCACATTCATGTTTTCAGCTTTGGTACCGTATCTTGTAGACTTGCTAACTAAATGAAGTAAACTGTAATTTTTAACCCAGTAAAAACTTTAACCTTCACCGCCCCGGGCCATAAGCTTCGTGGGCGAGTTAATTGCTAAGCACAGTGTGGAGTACAGTAGTTAATTGTGCGGTGCTTGGATTCACATCATTTAAAAAACCCGTTTCTGGCTTCCGCTTGATGATAGTGTTTGATGGTGTGTTTGAGGGCCAGAGGAGGAGTCAAGGTTTGGGAAATGGGGCTGCCGGCCGTGAAGGCAGAGGGCAAACACAAATGTTGGGGTGGTGATAGGACCACACCCCTGGGGTTCCCACGAAGCCCATCCTGGGTGTTCAGGATGTTCCCAGTGGTATTGAGAAAAGTGTTTCCTGCCCCTAAATTCTGACGCTCACCTGGCCAGGCTTACACTTTTTCCTAATATTTGCTTTGAATTTGCCTCCCCAGGACGGATGTGGTCACCCACACCAGGCATCAATAAGCGCTGGTTGGCAGCTTTAGTTAAAAGCAAAGCTAAGCTTGTTTTAAAAAATGATGAACTAGAAAGGAAGTTGGAGGAAAGTGGGAAAATCTTAAGGCTTGTGCAAAGTCTCAGAGTAAAATAGGGTGTTGACAACCAGGAAGTGGCATCCCATGTCCCATTCATCCTCTTCTGGTGATGCCACAGGAAGGCCCTGACGGAGCCATCCCTGAACCAGCAGACAGTAGCAGTGAAGGACCTGGGGAGGGGGCTGAGGTCTGGGTGGTGGCCGTCAGAGTGGGGAGAGCCAGTGACTTCTGCCTCGGTAGCAGTGGGACAGGCCACGTGGTTTCCATCAGCCAAAGCCAGCCTGTCTCTCTGGAAGGCTGAGGCAGGAGGATCACAAGTTTGAGCCCAGCCTGAGCAACTTAGTGACTTAGCAAGGCCTTGTCTCAAAACACAAGAGAGCTGGAGATACAGCAGAGTGCAGAAGCCCTGGTTCATTCCCAGTACAGGTGTGGGTCCTGGTGTCCACCCCACCATGGGTGCTGAGGGATGGCGGGCCTCAAGTGCTCTGCTCACTGAGGGGACAGGGCTTTTTTTAAGGACACGGGGGCATCTTGTGGAGCCCAGAGACAACGGCAGGGCTGGGCTCAGAAGGCCGGAAGAGGCCTTGGGAAGCTGGCCAGATGCTTCCCTGCTCCTGGCTTCCGCCTGCCCTGCACACTGCCAACCTCCCATGGGTCTTTGGCTGCATGTCCAGAACTCTCACCTGGGGTGGCTGTTCTGTCAGTGTCCCCAAGATAGGATGAGCCCCTCGTGTCCAGCAGAGGGGATGCTGGGTGGCCTGGCCTGGGTCAGCTTCCGCCCAGCCTGTCACCAGCGTGGCCCAAAGAAGCCGTGCCAAACAGTGTGTCTCAGGGCTCCCTGCCTGACAGTGGGTGTTGGAGTTGGGGTCCTGCTGGTAAGCGGATGGGGGCGGGATGTCTGTCCTGTTGGCAGAGATGTCTGTCGCTTTAACCAACACAGCTGATGCAGAGGCTCAAGGTTCTCAAAATGTCTGTTTCTAAAAATCTCCATCGATTCTCCTCTCCTTAACGACTGAGTTGCGTTTAAGTCACCTTGGGCAGCAGACCTAGAGAAAGGGACCCTGAACTAGCACAACCCGTCAGAGGCTGTTAGCAGACGGACAGGAGAGAGAACAGGAAGATGGTCGAAGCCTTGAGATGCGGAATATTTAGTACTGTTTACAAGCCCCTGAAATTGAGTTCAGATCAGTGAACTAAAATAGCTTGTAGAATACAAAAGAATTGTTTTAGACAAACTGTGTTTGTAGAGATGCTTTCCTCACTGCCCTGTATGGACTGAATGAGCCCTCTGGATGGGGAATTTCCCAGAGAACAGGAAGTTTACCTCCTAAACTGTCAAAAGACGGGAATTTTAAAACCACCTTTGGACGTAACTCTTACTTCATTAGTGTGCGGCACGTAGCATGTTAGTGCTTCTGCCGCCCTTCAGCGGGGTGTGTAATGCATAGTGGGCGCTAGTGGGAGGGGGCTGCTTTGCTGCTATTCCAAGTGGCCCCAGCCTACAGTGCAGTTTTTAAAAAGTGCTTTTCATCATTTTTCTGTGTTCCTTTGCTCTCCAGGGCTGTTTCTCTTCCGATATGCTGTGTGGGTTTAGGCCCAGAAAATGGGGCTTACTGAATAGCATGCACATTTGCAGGAAGGGCAGCAAGCTGTTTCATGGTGGATTCCTGATATGCGGGCACTTAGAGGCTGGTTAGCTGCAGGTCCCCGGGCTGAGGTGACCTGTGGGGAGCTTGACCAGACTGACCGCATCCCTGTGACAGAATCAGGGACTGGACTGTGTGCAGCTGAACGGCACAGCTCACTGCTCGGCTTGGGTTTTGATGCGTCCCCAGCAGGAGTCTCTGAGTTGCTCGGTGCATTCTTTTCCCGCCCTCTCGGGTTGGTTTTTCTCAGTTGTCACTGTGTACTTAGAGGCACGGTTGCTTACAGCTGCTTTAATCATTCTGCACAACACTCTGCAGGTCTTAATTTCCTACCCGAGGTCTGTAAGTAGCGTCCGCGCTGCTCGCCATGCTGACCAGGTGCCCTGTGACCCTAGAATGGCAGAAGCAGGACTGATGCTCGGGACTATATACAAGGCCCTGGTTCTCCGCGGGTCCCTCCCCCACAGGCTGGGTTCACAGCTCCCTCTTCAGCTCTGAGTTTTGCCCCACCATGGTGACCCCCGCCATGACTGTGTCCCTGCTGAGCTGTGCTTGCGTGTCCCCTCCCCACCTTCCACATACTCGGTGAGGGACAGTGGCATGTTCTGAGAACTGGTCCAAGATAATCCACAGGATTCCATCCTCACCCCAGCCTGTCCCCAGGGCTTTGCTCTTACACGAGTTGTCACCTCCCTAATACTGTGTGCTTAACTGGAGACAGATGCACAAAGGGAGGTACAGCCATGGAAAGAGCTTGAAAAGAAAGGCAAAGAAGAGAAGCACTGTGTGCCTGATCCTGTGCCTTGGTTCCACCCTTCCCCAGGGAGAAAAGGGGAGGGGATAGAGGCCCTGTGGTTTGCAGAACTCAGGTGGACTTTCGCACTCTCTCCTGTGCCCAGGGATTTGTCTCCCACATGGGGAGGACATTTGTCCCCACGACACAGCGGGGATCGGCACCTCCCCAGGAGTCGGTTATGGTTGTCACTGGCCCATAAAGTGATCTCAACATTGCCGGCCATTAGTTGGCCGGGCCGTAACTCACTGAGTCACTGGTGCCAGCTGCACAGACCGACCTGGGGTGAACCCAGGGACAGGCTGGTGGCCCTGTCCTGCCCTCTCTGGCTGTGGGGAGCTGAGTTGTATAGTCAGGGGCTCCTTAGTCCCGTGCGACTGAGGCCAGTTCTGCTGGTGTCAGTGGCCACCAGCAAGCTGCAGCTGGCTTTCGTAGGCTGGCGTTTGAATCTTAGAGAGCTCAGAGGCTTACGGTGTGTCTTAGCTACTTTTCATGTTGCCGAGACAAGATACCTGACACCCAAAGTTAAGGGGGGAAGGTTTATTTGGCTCACAGTTTGTAGAGGTTTCAGTCCACAATTGGCTGGCTCCAAGGCATGGTGGCAGGCAGACAGGCAGAAGGCACGCAAGTGGATAGACAAGCCTCTTTCCGTTCCTTGAATCTTATCCAGGCTGCCCGTCCTTAGGATGAGTAGCACTCCCACCCTTAATCCTAGTGTTTTAATCGCAATATCACATCCTGGGTCCCAGAAGAACTACGCCAAACTGATCAGTGGACTAATTTAGTAACCACACACTCTGGATCCAGCTGCCTCTGAATGCCCCACCCATGACCGCAGGAGGCTTTGGGGGGGCACCCAGGCACAGACTTAACAGGGTGCGTTTGGCTGGCTCTCACCTGCTCTCAGAACAAGGTGTGGTGGGCGTCTGCAGTGTTGGATGTGACCCTCTCTGGGGTGGGGCTGCTGGCTCCCAATGACAGAAGGGAGGAAGCCAGGAAGGAGGAAGGGCACAGTACCTTAGCCTCGGGCTTGGGGGCAGGTGTGTCTATAGAGCTCAGAAGCGAGTGCTGCCACCTGCTGGCCGGGGGGGCCCTCACCCAGGTGACTCAGCCTCTGGTACAGTGATTTTCTGATCCACACACAGGCAGCACATGTGGTGCTGACGTGGTGGCCACTGGAAGTTTTTCAGTCTGCTCAGGGCTTGAGGACAGTTCTTGCCTGTCCCTCCACAGTGCCACCTCAGGTAGGACAGGGCCACCCGCCTACTCCTGGGCTTGGGTTCAGGTTAGACCAGCTGAGTCTGTTCAGCTGGCTCCCGAGGTGCTCCAGGCCACCTTGGCATGGCCACGTGCCGTCAGGACGTGGGGGACAGGCCGGGGCTGCCCTCATGTGGTCACCTTGGGCCGACCACTCCCTGACGTGCGCCTCAGTGTTCTTGCTGAGGACAGAGTGACACAGCCAGTCCCACTGCTGGCTGCTGTGGCCATGGTGGCTTGTGCTGCCGCAAGCTGTCCTTTACAGCTGTCTGTTGGTCCCTCATAGACCAAACTGCCATGTTCTCTCTTGGAAGTTGGGTCGCAGCTGCAGACACTGCAGGCTCCTCTCGCTGCCTGCACATCTGGGGCCTTTCTCCCAGCTTATGAGATCTTGTGTGCCATCAGACGAGACAGGTGCGTCCTGTCCCTGTGCTGGGGTTGTGGCTCCCGTCCCAACCTCACCTCTTTCTCACCTCCCTGCCCTGGGCCCCTCCTGTTGGGGACAGCCCGGCAGCCTCTGCTCTGTGGATGGAAGGAGCCCCCCACCCTTGCCAAGGCCCTGGCACTACTCTGGTAGCACTACCCACCTCCCAGCGCCAGGCCCGCAGTGGCCCATCTGGCTTGCCTTACCACTGGGTCAGTGGGAGGATTCGCCAGGGACTGCAGCTCAGGCCAGGAGAATCAGGGCTCCCCTGGGGGCCCATGCTGCCCTCAGCCCACAGGTCCAGCAGCCTAGAGGTGGCCCCTGGCAGAGGGAGCTCGGAGCCCACCTTTGCAAGGCAGGGCCATGAGCCCCTTTGAAGAGGCCAGCCAGCAGAGCTGTAACTGGTGCTGTGACTGCAGACCTGCTGGTGGCTGGGCCCTGCCAGGCTCGCCCACCCACCTGCCGGCCTCACTACCCCTGCTCCCGCCCCTCAGCCTCAGATGTGGGACTTCTCCATCCAGGAGCCTTGTGCCTATGGTTTCTTAAAAAACAAAACCTTGATTTGGGCCGTGTTTCACCTTCGATACAACCCTTGTTTCTCCCATTTGGAAGTAAGACTTGGTCCACTCTGGTAGCCCTGTGCACGGGGGTCGTGGAATATATGGTGAATGTTCAGATTTTAAACACGTATTTCAGTAAGAGACACACTGCCAAGAATCCCCCTCAGAATCCTCCCCCTTGATTCAAGACCATTTATCCTATTATTCCTGTCACTCTCTGAAGCAGCTCTGGAAATCCTCTTTCTTGTCTTTACGAGGCATGATCAAAAATACAGTCAGTGCTGCTGCCGAGCGCCATCCAGTGGAAAAGTAGGCGCATAAAAACATGACACAGTGTCCTTATCCACCTTTGTTGCGGGATCTGGCACTGTGAGACTTCTGGCTCTTCCTCTGGCTCTTCCTCAGTCAAAATGACCATGAAAGGTGAATGTTTTCAACCAACTCAGGACACTGAAGCAGCAATAAAAACACCTTCACAACAGAGAACTCTAGAACTGCTTCAGAAAGTGACAAGGACGATGGGCAGTGTTCACAGTGAGGATGATTTTGGAGAGATCAATGGCACAGTGTCTTTTCGTATAACAATTTTTAGCATTCGCCGTATTTTCAATCCCTCCACCCCCCGCCTGCCCCATTTTGAACAGCAGCTGCAGACAGACTATCTTGCTGGACAGCAGGGGACTCTCCTTACCTCATCCTAGAGCCCTGGCTCCCTAACAGGGAAGTGTGCTGGCCCTCTGAAGCCAGCTTGTCCCAAGGACATGGAAGCTGAAACTAGGTGAAAGTAGGGGAGAACACAGCGGTCGGGAAATGCGAGACCGTGGGGAGGGATGGCTCTGTTAGGCCATGCAGACTGTGTGCAGGCAGGCACATCCTGTGCTCGAGGCGAGCGTCTATCTCCTTGATAAGCCTGTCAGCACTTGTGCCCAGCCCAGAAGGGGAGGAGAGGTCAGCAAGATGGGCCAGCAAAGGGAAGGGAGACCAGCGGACCAGTGCACAGTGCTGTGGGCCAGAGTGCGGATTTCAGAGTGGGGCCACAGCAGGGCCACACAAGTTGCTGCCCTGGGGTGGGGACAGAGGGACAAGCTGTCCCCCTCCACAGACAGGGCTGGCAGTCTGTGGCCTGGCAGCGCAGAGTCAGAGCAGCCTGTGCCAAGACTTGGCAATCGTTCCTCACAAAGGAGCTGAGGCTTTCACGTCACCCGGAGAAGAAACACTCCCCAGGAAGGACTGCCAGGTCCTGAAGATCTGGGCTGAGTCCCGTTCCTCCTTGGAGAAGCGGGGTCCTGCATGGGCCTTCGATCCCCACACTAAGCTTTTCTGTCCCTATTGGGTTGAAAAGTCAAAAGGCTGTAGTGTTTTCTTGTTCATCAGGGGAAGGTCAGTCTTGCAGCATAGGGACTGAAGCCGCCATTGAAGCCTCTTCTGCTGCGAGCTTTCTGCAGCCCGTTCCTCTTGCCGTGTGTCTGTTGGTCTGTCAGTTTTGGCAGCCACCAGGTGGACTAACAGTTTTTTCACTGTCATCTCGGGGACCAGCCTTGGTAGGGATCCCAGTGACACCACACTGCAGCCATGGGAGGGGCCGCTGCTCCCTGCTGTGGGTCCCTGTGCCCTGCAGAAAGCACTCTGTAGACTGGCCTCAGAGTTGCATGCTCATTATTTAATTTCTTCTCTAAGTCCTCTTTTTACTTCCTTGAGTAAAAGCATAGAGCAGCCCACTGTGATTTAGAATTAGTAGTTAAAGGAAACTCCTGTGCTGGCAACAAGGCTGCCCCAGGATCAGACTCCCAGCAGAGGGGGTCTCAAGTGCGGCCGGAAAGCACAGCGCCTTCCCGCACCTTCCTCTCTTCTTTTTCAACATCTTTTCCTTATTTGTTGTCCTCATACTGGGGATCAGATAGCTCTTGTTAAGGATGTTACACTTTACCTCGAGTTGTTTTTCTCAGCTCTCAGATGGCTAAAGTTTTTGAGATTTGGGCTTCTTTTTGAAAGCCTTCCCACCCGATATCACTTTATGTCACTTTAAAGTACTTGCTGAAGGTTTCTCCAAAGTCACCTTAGAGTCATAGTTGTAGGAGAGGAAACCCTGAGGACTGGAGGCTTCTGGCAGGAGTGGAGGGGCTTGCTGACCCTGGGCTGTGAGCGAGGAGGGCCGGACCCCGCCTGGCAGGGTGGCAGTCTCCTGTGGGACGGCGGTGTGCTGGGTGACTTCAGCAGAATTCACTGCAGCGCAGAGCCTTGTGTTGGCTCTCTGCAGTGGGCCAGAGCCACTCCCTGCCCCAGCTGCTGCCCCACCTACCTCGTGTTTGGCCTTTTCCTGAGACTGTCTTTCAAACATGTTTGTACTTTTGACCATGACCACACAGCTTCCATATGCCTTGTGTCACAAGGGTGTACACACACACGCACATGCGTGGAGCCAGTGGGGCACTGCTGTTCCCTCGGCTCCCTGTAATTGACGGGCACTGACGGCGGGGCCACCGTAGCATAATCCATTCTAGCCGTCATCAGATTGCTAAATGGGTTCATGCAACGCCTGGGGTTTAATGATTAAGATGCACACTGTGCATACGTGGTCAGTCTTGGCCAGGACTGGGACAGACCCCAATTAACAGTCTCTCCTTTGTTCTTTCTTGAGGTGGCAAACGCAGCTCATTCCCAACGTGCAAAGCCAAGGCAGCGACCCCAGGACCTCTGCTGGAAATGGAAGCTTGTTGAAACCCAGACTGTCTCCACGGCTTCCCCAGGTGACCCCTGAGGAGCACGGACACCAGCCTGCCCTGAGGTCACTGTAGAGACGCAGCTCCGGAGACAATCACTGCCACCCCCTTTGTCTACTGCAACAGCCTCGTTCCAGAAGAAAGCATCAAAATGGTTGGTTTCTTAAAAAGGAAGTTACAAAGCACATGAGAATGCTTGCAGGCCCCAGTGGGCTGGCAGCTTCCCTCCCCATCTCTGTGCGCACTTCCGGAGCACCTTGTGCCCGTGCCTGTCCCCTGGGCAAGGACAGAACCTTGGCCGCCTTTGCCTGCCATGTAGCCGGAGCCAGCAGCCAGTGCGTCCATCTGTCCGCCCGTCCGTCGGTCACACCCCAGCGGAGGAATTTGTGGGAGCAACCCTTCTGTTTCTGTCTTCGTTTTTCCTTCCTCTTCCTAATGCTTTTATTTAACAGTGCAAAACTTTGATCAATCTGACATTTGCTTCTGTTTTATTTTTTAAACTTGAATTTTTTTTAAAGTTACACTTTTTAGTTTTAATTTTCTTGTATATTTTGCTAGCTATGAGCTTTTAAATAAAATTCAAAGGTTGGGAAAGGTTTGAAATAAAAACAAATGAAAAGAAGCCTTCACTTTCCAAGATCTTGTCCCACAAGCGGCTTCTCTGAATTACGTGTCACAAATAGCGGCCTCTTGTCCTGGGGAGGTGTCTGATAGTGCTATGCGAGCACACAGCCAAGGCCACTCTCCAGGCAGCAACTGGCACTCCTTTTCACTTAGTTTTTCTTGATTTCTTTTTCCTTTTTAAAAATGGTAAACCTTCACACACACACTTCGGCAGACTGGTTTGCAGTGAATTTTCATTTCTTTCTTTTTCACTCCCTTGTTGTAAAAAGCCCAGCACTTGAATTGTTATTACTTTCAATGTTCTGTATTTGTATCTGTTTTTATTAGGCAATTAGTGGGATTTTATGCCAGTTGTTAAAATGAGCGTTGATGTACCCATTTTTTTTTTTTTAATAGCAAGGCGCAGCCTTTGCCCCAAACTGTCATCTAACCTTTGTCATTCCAGTTTGAGTTAACGTGCTGAGCATTTTTTAAAAAGAAGCTTTGTAATAAAACATTTTTAAAAAGAGGTGTCACTTTATTAAGAATGACGTTCTTGATGATCTAGAGTTGGTAAGAGCGACTCTTGAGGCCAGCCCAGGCCAGCTGGGGCAGGCTGGGCCCGGCTCTCTGAGGACAGGCTAGCTCCTATGGGAAAGGACACTAGCCTGTCCCTGGGGCCTGCAGTGGGCATGGATGGTGTGGACAGGGCGCAGTGCTGGGGCAGTCACCAGATGCGGCTGGCAGCAAGCCCCCCACCCCCACCACAGCCCCCGAGACCCTGGGTCTCAGTGGCACCCACCCATCTCCCCAGAGTTACCATTTTCCTATCCTGTGTTTGTATCTCATCATTTTACCATAGGCTTTTGTTGTACATAAACTGGTGTCTGAGCAAAAACCTCGCTTTCAAACATCGGTACTTCACAGCACCACAATAGTTTTCCATCCCACGAGCCAGGCTGAGAAGCACTGGGATCACCCATCTTGCATCCCTAGCTGGGACTGTTTCCCTCTCAAACCTCAGCACAGCTGGGGAACAGCTGGCTACCATACTTGTAATAACCCTCTGCGTACTGTACTTGAAGACTGCCATTAAATCACCCCTCAAATCTCTCGTCTCCAGGCTAAGCAATCCCAATTCCTTGAACCTTTCATCATCAGTCCTTTAATCATTTTCATTACTATCCTCTGGAAACGCTCCAATTCCTCTTCATTTAGTCCTAAAGTGGAACTGGGGGGGAAAGTATTATGTTCAGAGGACCTACTTGTTATAAAGGTTTCATATTCGGCTCCACCAGAACTTCATCTGAAAACTCGCTCAGATTTCTTAATGTCCATGAACTGCGCAGATCAAGCTGTCCGAGGCTGCCACCATGGTCTTTTGGAGACTCGCCTAGAAAATCCAGTGAGACAGTGTAGAAGGTGACACTAGAGTGTTACTTTTTGAGGGGAGAGAAAAAAATATATGGTATCCCTTCTGGGTCTTGCAAGAAATTAATAAAAACCTGTTCATCAAGGAAGCACACAGCCAGACATGAACTTGAGACTCACAGCTTGGCCAAGGCCCAACCCTCTCCGTGCTTCCTCCTTCCCTGTTTTATGAAGCACAAAAGAACGAATAAACAGTGATGAGGAAATGGACTGTCTGACCCCAAACTGTTCCGTCCACCATCTTTGCCCCTCTTACTTTATTTCTCCCAGAATGTTTCCCAAGTGCTGCCATCGCCATGCCCAGCCATCCCACCCCCTACTCCTCTTCTGCAGCCTGCAGAGCTGAGGAAAGAGAGGTGGGCACCCCCGAGACATGGACCACAGCAGGGTCTGTGGCAAACAGGTCTTTTCTGGCCACCGCTTGCACGTGACCTTGAAGGGACCTGGCCTGCTTCCCCGTGGCAAATGCAGAGGTGTGTGCCAGGACAGTGGGCGGATCCGCCTTCTCTCTGGAAGCGGCACCTTCTCCAGGCCTGGTGTGAGGCGGCTCCCCCTGGCGCTTGTTTGGCCAGTTGCTAAGATCGCTGGCAACCACCTGCCTAGCTGGGAGGGCCTTTCAGCTGCTCCGAGGCTGCGGCTGCCCTCAGTACAATCATTTTCCTATGACTCGGCCAAGGGCTGCAATAACATGGAAACTTCTAATAAGGGCCACAAGCAGCACCAGGATGTCTGTGTGGCTTGCTTTTTACAAAAGAACAGTCACGACGGCAACGCAAGGTTCCATTAAAACCCATCTGACAGCAGCTGCTCAACATGTTTCGATTACTGCTCCCAACCCAGGAAGGAACCACACTTTCTGTGAAATTTAAGAACTGCTAGTTAAACTTCAGAACCCAGTGAACACCGCTGTTTGCTTCCACACGTGGAAACCTGGGGGTTTAATGTCAGACCCCCCCCACACAAGCATTTTAGCTGCTTTAGGACAGAGACTAAAATTCGCAGCTAACCATCATGACACTAGTAGAAGGATGTGAGTCTAAATGTCATACAGATGCTGACAAAAAATAAGGTGATTGATTTTCTTGGCTATCATTCTGAAGCTGCTCTTCTAAACTCTTGCGATTCTGTAATGGAAAAACTTCCATTATCTCACTCTGCAGCCAGGAGCTGCTCAGGGAGAATGGGAGAGGAGAGGGTGTAAGGCCAAGTGTGACCACTTCAAATAAACACGGTTCACGTGCATCAGTGAAATGTCACACAGCCGGTAACATCAAATTAGTAATTTAGTTGGCCTTGAGAATTCAAGTGAAAACCAATTATTTCCCTTTACTGATGAAAAATGTTCATCCTGTGTAGTGCCAACACTGCTGTGGATCAGTCGACTCATATTAAGAACATGTAACTCGGTACATTTTTATTGAGCACCATGGGCCCTGCTCAAAGAACTGTACACTAGAAATGGTGGGTTTTTTTTTTTATCATCAAATTGTTTACTGTCCACTCTTGCAGTGTACACACATCCTTGTCCCTGACTGGTCATTAGGATGCCACAGTCCTGTCAGAAGGTGCCCAGGGCAAAGGCTGGGTTTGGGGTTGCAGAGCTGCACAAAATCCGCTCCGACCACTGCTGAGGCCTGCACATGAACCCAAGTCATTTCTTTGGGGGCTAAATGTCACCCCTGCAAGTGCACAAGGGATGGTGATGAGACCTCAGCAGATGGAAACTGGCTAATGAATGGGTTTCATTTTATAACATGTTAGAAAATGCGCTTTTTTGGCCCATTGTGAAAAATAGCTTGTTTCTGTATTACCAAATGTGTTTCTTCAGCCTGAGCAGCAGATGGTAACCACAACTAACCAACTTGTTTTGGACTCCCAGAGGGACAGTACTGGGGTGTTACTGAGTCATCTGCACTGGTGTGCTCATTAAATATTTATCTTCATCTCAACTAGCTGAGATATTACCAACCAAATTAATTAGCAAGTTTCATCTCTATTAAATATGCGGGAGAAGTTGGTAAAGCACATATTCGCAGCTGGGAGGAGAGAGTGCTGCATGCGAATAGGAGGCGTGATTACGCATCATCTCGTCTCTCCACCATCAAGTGGAGCAGGCGCCTGGATGCTTCCTCCGCCTTTAACTTGTCTCAGAACTGGAGCTCAGTAGTATCACTGAAGTATCTTCAACACCACAGTGGTGTTTCCTCCCATGAGCAAGTGGCACGAAGTGACCAGAGCAACAGGAGCCCACATGGTGGTGGGGTGGTTGAGCCAGGCCCCTGCCTTGTTGGCTCAGATGTGCAAAGCTCAGCTGGAGAAGCGACATTTTCCAAACACAGCCTGTGCCCCACACCGCCATCACCTCACAAAGCAAGGGCCTACCAAGCCCAGAGGAGCCCCAAATGGCCTTTTTTTTTGGTTACATCATCTCATCTGAGGCCACAAGCTCACACTGGGCAGGGGTGGTGCCTTCCCACCTTCTCAGGCGCCAGTTAGCTCTTCCCTCAGTGTTACGGGCTCATACCCTGCAGCTGGCCTTAGAGCCATCTTCCCTGCCTGCGCTTTCACCCTCGATGAGACACATCCGGCCACTGCAACGCTGACCCTCAGGGGTGTTTAGGACAATGGTGTCTGTACTCCCCTGCCCCTCCCCCAACAGCAGCACTCAGACTGGACAGTGAGACCTTTAGCCAGCAGAAAGGGGACTTCAAGCCCATCCCCACCCAAGGAGAGAGGCAGGGGCTGCAAACTGCAAGTCACAGCCAGGTGTAATGGCACAAGCATGTCATCCCAGCTCCCCAGAAAGCTGAGGAAGGACCATCACAAATTTGAGGCCAGCCTGGACACTGTCTCAAAAAATAAAAAGGGGCATGGTGGCACACACCTATAATCCCAGCACTCAGGAGGCTGAGCCAGGAGGACCGCCACTAGTTCAAGGCCAGCCTGGGATGCATAGTGGGTTCAAGCCAGCTTGAACTACAGAGTGAGACTATGTCTCAAAAATAATTCAGTTATTTAAAAATGTAAAAAATAAAAAGGCCTGGATGTAGCTCAGCAGTAGAGTACTTGTCAGCAAGCCCTGGGTTCCATCCTTGGTACTGCTAAATAAATACATAGCAAGTCACGGCAGTAAGATACGCTGTCCTTCCTGTGGCCTGGGTTAGCTGTGACTTTGATAAAGAATGCCATGAACTTCTAGTAAAGCACAACTCCTAACGTGTGTTCACACATGCGAACACACACACCCACACACAAGACCTAATAAGCGAGGGCGGGCACCAGGAGGAAGGAGAAGCCTGCAAGGTTTAACACCCTCCCCTTAGGCTGGCCAGGACCCGGCGCCAACTGTCAGAACCCAGCGTGAATCGACGCTGCAAGGCGAGCAGCGGCACTCTCAAATGGGACGCACACGCCGGAGCCCAAGTCTCCACCCACCGTGTGGCTCTGCCATCCGCTTCCTCAGTCCTGCTGCATGCTGACATGGAGGGTGAGCAGTCACTCTGCGGCCTCCCTACAGCTCTGCTGTCAGGCTCAAGGGCCCTGCGAGGTGACCTTACCAGGAGCACATGCAGTCACTGAAAAAGATGGTGAATATTTAACACTTTTAAAATGTATCACAATACTACTGCCATGAATCCTCCAAAATGCTCCCCCACACCTCCTCTCATTCTTGGCAGTGTGTTTTCACTGGAATCTGTTTCACTTAAACATTGAAAGCATCTCCCAATTACCCCCTATGCCCAACTTAACCCCTCGCCCAAATAAGGCACCTGGAGTTGCAGCACCCAGACATTCCCAGGTGGAGACCTCAGGGTGAGACGCGTGTCCTCCAGCCTGCCCTCTGCGCCTGGTGTCCTCAGGCAAGCGGAGGCCCGGAGCTTCCTCCAGATTTGCCCTGCTGCAGACTCTGGCCGCAGCTCGGTCAGGAGGTTCCAGGAGGCACCTGTGGAGGGACGCCAAGGAGCCCCGCTGGAGCCGGAGGACAGACCCACGGCAACCCTGCTACTGCTGCCCCACAACCCACAGGCCCGAAGCTCTCCTACGGCTCTGTCCCGGGCACTGCGAGGCGCTCCTGGCAGCGGTCAGAGATACAGCCCCTGGGGCGAAGGCCACTTCCTCTTGTTCAGGTACCACCAGCTTCTGTTACCACACCAAGTCGAGAAACACGATGGACGTTTAACATTCACCACAAGAAAGTAATAGAAACAGGGAGACATATTTTTGCAAAAGGGAAGAGACCAAGAGATGGAGGAAGGGGTATTAAAAAAAAAGATGTGCTATGCACATGTACCAACTCCCCACAAGGAATATAGTCATGATGTACTGCAAACATGTACCAGTAAAAAGAAAAGAAACATTTATTGCAATAAAAGATACACTGCCATGAATTCCCCTCAAAAGCCCTCCCTCACTTCAGACGCACTCATCCCATCGTTCTCTACACTCTGCAGCAACTCTGGAAGCCTCTTTCTTGTTTTTTTTTTGTTTTGTTTTGTTTTTTTTCTGTTGGTCTTTATGTCTTGAATCCATCCAAAATGTTTCCCTTCGATGTCATTTTGACTTTGGGGATGAGCCAAAAGTTGCACAATGTCAGATCCAGTGAACGAGGAAGAACAGGACACTTTACAAGTTGCCTTTCTGTTGGACGGCGCTTGGCAGCATTTATTCAGCAGATTTTTTAATATGCCTTGTAAAGACACTTGGGAAACAGGACTCTGAGAGCTGCTTCAGAGAGCGGCAAGAACGATGCGTAAGTGTGTTTGAAGTGAGGGTGAGTACTGCGAGCAGGATTCATGGCAACTAGTCTTTTACTGTAAGACATTTTTTGGGGGGGGCGCTGGGGATCAAACTTAGCGTCTTGCACTTGCTAGGCAAGCACGTCACTGTAATACTTTTTAAAAAAAAATTTTGTTAACATTCACGGTATTTTTGATCACTCCCAGTGTCCTACTTCCCAGGCTTTTTCCCAGGGTCGCAGTGCACCCCCTGCTGCTTCTACGCACCCTGTACCTTCCCTGGATGCAGCGCGTGAGCACACAGGTAGGCTCGCAGGTCACAGAAGGGACCTGATTTCTCCAAGAAACCACTGCACGACCCTCTAAGTCGGCTGCCAAAGGCCTGCCACGGTTCTCACTGCGACACCCCAGCAAACACGAAGCCGCCCTCAGGGCACTCCCCCCACCCAGAGTCAGCCCTGGGCTTCCATCTTTCTCAGTAAGTCATTTTTGTCAACTCTACAGCTTTCTTTCTGATTTCGGTTTTCACTCCTATGACAGGGATACAGCCATCACTAAGGAAGCAGAGGAAGGAGAAGAAAAAACTGTTTTTGACCGAGATCTAAGGGTGGGAGGGAAGGCCAGGCCCGCAGCTCCATCTGACTCGTGGCCAAAGCTCCATGCAGGGAAGTAGGAGGGTCCTGGGGACTGAGCCCAGGGCCTTCAGACCAAGCTATATCCCCAACTCCTTTTTTTATTCTGAGACAGATCTCACCAGGTTGTGAAGTTGTCCAGGCCGGGTTCAAACTTACAATCTTCCTGCCTCAGCCTCCCACACTGAAATTTTTTTAAAAAATCCAAGAGTTAATTTTGTCAATCATGAATTAAAAAAAAAATCAGTTATTAGAAATCTAACCCAGGACACCAAACAAGGACACTCATTTTGGAAAAGACCTTTGTGACAGTTTAGATTTGAGATTTTCAAAAGTCCTCTTTTGTGTTGAATTTCTTTTTTTTTTTTTGTGCTGGGGATCGAACTCAGGGCCTTGTGCTTGCTAGGCAAGCACTCTAACCACTGAGCTAAATCCCCGACCCATTTTGTACTGAATTTCATCCTTAGGGCCTGATCTAATCTGGGCACCACTCAGGCTCCCTGCTGACGAGGCTGCTGGACACCAGGGCTTGATGTCCCCCCAGCTCCCGATTCTCTCGTGGAGGACACTGTCGGCCGATGATTAAACAAGCTTAGCTTACACTGTTCTGCTCTGCTGGCAAAGAGAAACAGATATTCCCGGGACGTCTCTATGCCATCCCCCCTCCACCAATCCAGACAGGTGCGGCTTCTGCCTCAGTGATCACACCCCGCTCTGATAACCACTGCAGCCCTTCACCACTTAAATCACAGGTATTTATTTCATTCAAAGCTTCGCAGATTAAAAGATTCCACTTCGTCAGAATCAAGGCGACGCCGTAGGCAGCACTGATCCCTCACAGACAGAGGAGGAGGAGATGCTGACACACACAGGCCCCATGGGCGGTGACAGGGCGGGGCTCTTGGCCTTCAAAAGCCCCATTCCCAGCTGCAGCAGGTGTCCCCAGCCTCCACGTCCCGAGACTCCTACAGCCCTGGGACGGTGACAGGAGGGAGCTCCCTCTGGGAGGAAGAGCATCATCCCCTCCCGAGACAGACGAGAGGCTCCAAGAACCACCCACACCAAGGCACCAAGGGTGTAAAGCTCTTTGGGAGACACACGGGAATGCAGGCTAGGAAGATCAGTCCTCGGTGCAGGGGTCTGCCAGTGATGGACCAGGAGACAGTGGCTTCGAAGGCACTGTGACGCCCCTCGCGCTGAGCCACCGCACTGTGGGGCGGCCCTGCCCCGCGTCCCCACGCTCCTGGCCAGCTGCAGGATCCTGTGGCTCCCCGAGGCTGAGTAGGGTCACTTGTACTTGTAGAAGCCTTCCCCAGACTTCTTGCCCAACTTCTTCTCCTCCACCAGCTTGTTCAGGGCAGGGCTGGGCTGGAACAGCGGGTTCGCCGAATCCATCTCGTGCCATCCTATGGAAAGGGGACAAAGTGCGGGGCTTATTCCAACCATGGCCTGTGACCCACGCTGCCCAGGAAGCCTGCTCCGCGGCCCTGGTTCACCAGACTCTGCTGGACTCCACGAGAGCATGGGTCCGAGTCACCAGCAGAACCCACGCAGGCCCGCTGCAGAGCACGGGCCGAGGTCTGAGTGCACGCCACAACTCTGCAGCCTCAGGGGACTCCATCACACTTCAGCTGGTGTGACTTCTGACAGACCCGGGGCAGGACGCTCCGTTCTCCTCCGGCAGTCTAGTGCTACGCTTTGTTTTGGTTTCACGGGACTGGGGGTTGAACCCAGGGCCTTCACAAGGAGCTACGTCTCCAGCCCTTTTTAAATCTTTTTTTTGAGACTGGATCTTGCTAAGTTGGTCAGGCTGGCCTTGAACTGTTGATCCTCCTGCCTCAGCCTCCCGGAGTGCTGGCTACCCAGGTGCATAATTATTTTTATCCTGTGTTCAAAGGCACTACATTAATACAAACATATTTTAAAATAGTTGTCTATCTTGACCAGTGGAGTTACATAATCAACAGGTGACAGAATACCCAGTGTACTGTGGCCATTTCCCGGTTCTGACACTGTGCTATAGCAGGGAAGAAGGAACCACTGGGGGAGCTGGGGCAAGGCGCACAGGGCCCTCGCGTGCTGCTCCTAACTTCCTGCGAAGCCTCAAGAGTGTCCAAACACAAGTCTGAGCCAGGCCACCAGGCTGTCACACTCCTTTCTCCTGGATGCTGTAGTTGGATATGGTCCAACCCCAAGGGCTCTGGTGCCGGAAGCGTGGTGCAGCGAAGCTATCAAGCCACAGGGTCCCCATCAGGGACGGATCACCACCATCTCAGGAGTGGGTCACGTCGCCTGGGACTAGATCCACTTCCAGAGAGCAGCACAAGGCAAGGCCGCCCCATACCCCGCAGCCCTGCAGCGTGGCCCTCCACAGGCGCTGCCTTCCCTCGGCCTGCGCCAGGCTGTGACACGGCCAGCTTAGAAGCAGGAGCCACATGAACCTTCCCTCCTCCTTCCTCTGTGCACGTCTGCGGTGCTGGGCTGCCGCCCAGGGCCTCACACATGCCATGCAGGTGCCACCTGCAGTGGCACCCCGGCCCCTTCTCTTTTCTTCATAAAGTACCAGCCTCCAGGATTTGGTCCTCACAACACAGAATGGACCGAGCCACCGGCGAGGACTCTGGGAGTCTAAGCCGCACATGATTTGTGTTCAATCGGCTCAACTCTGCACAGTTCAGAGACTACTTCGGCTCAGCTAGGAAAGACCAGGCAAGGTGCCGGCGCTTACCGTCCACGATGAACTTCGTGGTATCCAGCCCAACGTAGTCGAGAAGCTCAAAGGGACCCATGGGGTGGCCCGCCCCCAGCTTCATGGCCACATCGATGTCTTCCTTGGAAGCCTCACCTGTGGAGAGAAGGGCATCCCTGCGTCCCAGCACCGTTCCAAGCTCCCCCTTGCAAGGAAGCCCTGAGTTAGACTCGGCGTACTCGCACGCCGGCCTGGCTGCAACTCAGAGACGTGTGCTAGGCGGGTCACAAGCTCCTCCTGCAGCCGCACCAGGAGGGGACACGAGGGCCCTGTGGCCTTGCTCACAGGGACAGAAGGCCCAGCTCCCTTCTGGCAGGCCGGGGTTTCCAGCTCAACACCACCTAAGACTACAGCACATTCCTGACTGATGCGCAGGCAGTGACACGTGCATACACACACACACACACACGCTAAGGTCTCTGCTTCTGTCTGCACCAATACATACTGCTCTTTTTGTCATCCAGCTGCCATAGTGTGACAAGATACGAGTACCCCCTGGAGCCACAGTCACAGGAACCCTCAGCCAGGATCTCGGGCTGGGGCTGGGGGTCAATGGCAGAACACCTGCCTCATGTGTGTGAGGCCCTGAGGTGGAGCCCAGCACCACTTAAAGGAAAGGAAGGAAGGAAGGAAGGCAGGAAAGAAAGGAGGAAGGGAGGGAAAAGGGGAGGGAAGGAAGCGAGCAAGCAAGCAGCTTAAAGAGAGCCCAAAGGTGACCGAGAGCTGCCACAGGCAAGACAAGGGCAGGGTGCTTTTCCCTTGAACTGTCCCTGTCTCATGCTGTCAGAACCACCCTGTGCCCTTTCTCTGAACCAGAAATGAAGACTCTGCAACAGCAGCACTGAGAATTTTGTTTCAAAGCATAAAGAAGCAGTCACACTAAAGCTAAGTAAAACGCTAACACAGAGGATTACACACCTAAACATTCAGATTCTTATGCATGAGGAGCAGAACTACTTACACATGCATACAGTCTACCTTTTAAGTACAAACAGCACTAAAGCAACAAGCAGCGTGAGATGAACATGGCACCTGCCTGTGCTCTTCAGACAGCAAGGTTAGGGCCATACCACTCGGGCGGGGTCACAGGCTCTGGGCACGAGCATGTGTGGGTTTTAGGCCATCAGAAAGCAAAGTGAACATCTATGTGCACCTCACTGGGTGGCCCTGAATGGTCAGCCACTTTCATCTCTGTCTACTGCAGAGACACCAGGACCCAGAGCCAGAGGAAGAAAAGTGAGCACTCAAGCTGCTCCTGGGGCGGACGGGAGGCCTGGAGCGTGAAGCGCCGCAGCCACATCGCAGGTGCAGACACAGCAGAGGAGGGACGAGGTGCAAGGTGGTTCCATGAGGGGCAAGATGTAGAGGCTGGGGCTCCTGGGCTGCAGGGGACGCAGGACACAGGAGTCACAGGTGCGCACCCATGCCTGGGCCCCAAATCCTCGAGCTGGGCCTCTCCCCTCCCTCAGCTTCTGCTCAGGGCCCCAGGTCTCCAGGGCAGGCTGCCCCCACCTGACGTCCGCATATTCTGAGTCACAGTCTGATGCTGATCTCGGGGTCCGCACACACAGGCATCGCCCATGCAGAGCAATGGCTCTGATCCAGGAGAACCAATGAGTCAGACCCTCAGGAGGCCAGGGCAGCAAGCCCCCAGCACAGGGATGGAGCGCCTGCTCACTGAAACGATCCATACAAGGCACAATGACAGCAGCAAATGATCCAAACAGTTTCACAAAGCCGGCACGGCGCAGCCCTACAGCCTTCATGCCGAGCAG
>PVJO010008284.1:0-76060 GCA_004026905.1 Hystrix cristata | reverse complement strand
TTCTCTTTTTCAGTTGGGTCCTTTTCTGGTTTTAGTATTAGGGTAATGCTTGCTTCCAGGAATGATTTTGGAAGTACTGCTTCCTTTTCAATTTCATTAAAGAGTTTGAGGAATAATGGTATTAGATCATCTTTGAATTTTTTGTAGAATTCAGCTGTGAAGCCGTCAGGACCTGGGCTTTTCTTTGTTGGTAGGTTTTGGAACTCAGTGCTTCTGATGACAAAAAGTGCAGAAAGGTGCGAGAACGGTGGAGACCTGTTTCTCAACAGCTATATGTTTTATTTTTGTCTGTCATCTTTTTCCCCCACTACATTTTAAACTCTACGACATATGGATGCTTATCTTCCTGGTTCTCCATCATGTTTCTGGATCTTAGAAGTTTACATAGTAATACATATTCAACATGTTGGTTTCCAAAATGGACAAACGCCGATTTCTTCTTCAGCAGAAGTTATAAATGGAGCTAGGTGGCAGATCGTATTCAGTTCAATAGTAAGGGTGTGGAACAGGCTTGTACCAATCCTATTTATTGCTGCCTAGGAGGCTGCCAGACTGATGGTAGAAACTTAGTCATTATTTGTGGAACGAATGAACCTTACTCTATTAGGGTGGGTTCTCCCCTAAGAGAAACATAGTCAATACACACACCTGTGTGTGTGTGTGTGTCTGTGTGTGTAAGGGTTGAGTCACACAATTCTAGAGGCTGAAGAGTCCCAGATTTGCAGCCAGAAAGCTGGAGATCCAGGAGAGCTGCTGGAACAGATTCTAGCTGAAACCCAGAGGCCGGGGATCCCGCACTGCCAGTGGATCAGTCCCAGCCCACATCTGAAGGCAGAAGCCCGACACTTCAGAAGGAAGACACCAGGAGAGAAAGAATTCTTTCTTACTCAGAGTTTTTGTTTTGCTGAGTCCTTCAAGGAGGTGAACGAGGCTCATTCACATCTGCAGTGACAATGTCCTTTACTCAGTCTACCAAATTCCAATGTTAATGTCACGCAGAAACTCCTTTACAGACACAAGCAGAAATAAAGTTTACTTAGATACGTGGTACACAAAGACCTAGTCAAGCTGACACAAATTTAAGCATCACACTTGCTGTTGTCCCACTAATTCTGAGTGGGGACTGATGGATACATAACCCTGTTCCAAGGATTCGATGTGCTGAGGTCATAGCGTTAAGAAGCATCTTTACCACTATAAAAACTTGATAACCCAAGTGACAGAGGGCACCTCTCCTTTGCATTTCATGTCTGCTGCTGTTATTAACAAGCTCATGGCAAACTAAATGAAAATAATGCACCCAGAACCAGGAGGGAGACACAGCAATTATGTCTAAGATGTAGGAATCATGTGGGAAAGATTTCTTGACGTGTTTGATTACCCACGGAGCTGAAATAGGGACAGAAGAGAAGCACTGTACAGGGGAAACAAAAAATCTTTGCTTTGTTTTGACCAGGTGTCTAAAGTATTGGAAATTTTCTCTGCTAATGGGCACTGAAATAGGACGTTCTGGTGCACTGGGAGTGCAGTAAGGGTGGGCAGAGCAGGTCAAGCCTGAGGAGCGGGCAAACACGACAGAGACCACTGCGCTCTGCTGACCGTGTGAGGCCCAGCTCAGCTGTCCGGGTCACATACTGACTCTGGTCACACACTGAAGCCATGAAATAGGCTTTATTCCTAGCACCTCTTTTTATCATGAACAGATGAAATTTTCAACTCTCAAAATACCCGGATCACGGAAGTGCATCTTGTTCTTTTCCTTAGACTTACAAATGTGGAGTGTGTTTAAGATCATTTTTAAATAGCTCTTGTACAGAAGGTGTTTTCAAAATTGGATTCTTTTTTCCACATCTAATAAAGTAGTGCCAAAAAATAAGTCAGAGTGAGCAAATTATTTGACCTGCTTAAGTTCTTTTTAATTAAAGTGTTTGACAGTTAAATTTACAGCTTCATATGTACAATGTGTTTTTAAAATAACCTCATAAATTGCAATGACTATCCAGGTTTCTTCCAACAAAACATTTGAAAAACAGTTTATTCGATTTTTTTTTTTTGTTTTGAAAGAACCTGAATTGTACACCTTAAAAATTACCCAAGGTTATTTTTCCTTAAAGAAACTTTTACTCATCAAAACCTCACAAGACTTCAATTAGTTCATGTTTTCCCTCTTAGTAACCTGTTCCTTACTTCCTGAGATTGACCAATCTTCTAGGTAGAAATGAGTAGATTTCTAGAAATGGCGTGTTGATGATTCATTATTTTGGCCTGAAAATCCTATTTCCAGCCGTTAAAAAAATTGTGGATAGCTTCACACCCATTATGACACATATGTCAGCAGAGCTAAAGTATTTTATGCATTCAATTTCCTTTCCTTTTGGATATAAAACAGAGAAACTTGTGTAAGTAAAGAGTCATTTGGGGCGCATGGTCAAGTAGTACTGATTTGTGGAACAGAATTTGTAACTATATACTGGCGATATGATGGAGATGCTTCTAGAGAAACTGTGGTGAGTTAGAGTTGTCCACGCTAGGAGTTGTGTCAGCTTGGCTAGCCAGCCCTGCACTAGAGTAGAACTGAAAATCCCCAGGGTCAGGTGACTCAGGTAACACAATGGAAATTGTAAATGGGCCATTGGAAACCAGTAAAAGCCGAACAAATTCAGCAGTGACTCTAGAGGTAAACATAAGACTTTTGGGTGAAATCTGAGGACTAGGGCCTTGCTGGCTAAGCTTGCTTAGAGAATTAAAGCTTCTCGTGGTCATCACAAGATTTAAATAATATTTGTGTGTATAAAATTGAAAATCAAGGTAACAACTGACATTTTTGCAATTTTAAGACTTTCCGTCTATGATTAACGTATCCATTTATTCCAGACAGTTTCTATGATCTTTAATAAGTACTATTTATCCAAAGGTCTTTTAGCCTTTTCTTAGGTTGATTAGGTGCATTTGAAACTTTATAATTTTGTTTTGTTTTGATGTTGTGTGCTGTACAATCTATGAAATCTACCACTAAAAGTTCCAAATTACCACATTGGCACTCTATATGAATAATTTTATTTCTTCATCTCCAATATACTGTATTGGTTAAGATTTTCCATTCAGTAGAGAAATTACCATCTGCATTTATTTTCCAAATGTATTTTTATCATAACTATTTTAATCTTATAAAATATTTTTATTATGTATCTATGATTTTTCCCCTTTAATCTTTGTTAGTATAGTACTTAATAGTTTTTCTGTCACTGAACTATTGTACTCCTGGAATAAGCAGAAATTGTTATGATGTATAATTTGACATGCAAATTTGTTCGTATAGATATTATTTAGGATTTTGGCATACATACATACATACATTATGCTAGATTGGTTTCTAAGTTTAATTTCATTTTTAAATGTGCTTTTTATCTTTAGTTGTTTCTCTTTTTCATTCCTAATAACATTTCTTCCTCATTTTGTTTTAATTACTGATCGTAATGGACGTTTTTCTGTCTTATTTTTTCAGCAAATTAGATTTAGATTTCTTGAATCTTTTTTTTTCTTTTTTTCCTTTTTTGTAATTTCACTAGTACCTTTGCTGACTCTATTATTTCCTAGCTTCTACTTCCTGAAGATTTATATATTCTTTTTTGTTCTAGGTTCTTCTGTTGAACGCTAATCCATTTAGCTTTTATACAAAAGTCATTTAGCTTTAAAGTATGTTCCTTTTCACATAAATGAATTTAAATTTGTATATTTCTATTCCCAGATCACTCGTGCCTAGATCGCTTACGTTTTGGCTTTTAGTATTTTCATTGTTATTTACTCCTAAGTGTTTCATAATTTCTATCATGGTTTCCTCTTTATTCCAGGGGTAATTTAAGAAAACATTTTAAGGTTTAAACAATTTTTTTTTACTAGTACATATTTGCAGTACGTAATGATTACTTTCCTTGTGGGGTGTTAGTCTATGTACGTAATGCATCTTAATTATCTGTGTGTTTACGTATATATGTACTCTCACATGTTTATTCTTTAATTTCTAATTTCCTTGCGAGAAAATCCCAGCAGACGGCCTCTATAGTATTATTGGAAATGCTTTGAGAGATCCCCTCTTCTCTGGTTCTGTCCGGCTGGTAGTTTTAAGGTTGCTTGTAGTTCTGCGCTGGTCTTGTAATTATGGTGTAAGCCTCTTCCCCGCGGCGATACTGAAGCAGATGGAAACGCAGGCGAGCAATCCCCTCGGGTCTCTTGATTGATTATTCGACTCCACACTGAGCCTGTGTCGGTCGCCTCTGCAGTCCGCTGCGGGCCGCAGCCGGCCGCCCTCGGAGACGCGCGAGTGGCTTGCTGCGGTGTCCGCGGCGTGTTTTCACCGGACGGCAGCCGGCCAGCGCGCCTGGCGGTGTCTGACCCGAAGCAGCGCGCCCTGCGCGTGCGGACAGACCTTTTCCTCCCGCACTCGGCCCGGTCGCCGCCTCAGGAAGCTCGGGGCCACCGGCTTCGAGACTCGCTGTCTTAAAGATCTCTTCCGTTTGGGATTTTTTAAAAGTTTCGTTTCGCTTTGGACCTTGTTGGATCCCTTTGCTTTTTTCTTGATATATTTTATTCCTACATGTTTGGATCAGATGAAGAGCATCAAAGTATACACTTCTTGCACTTTATTGACCGAAATACTTTTATGTTGAAAACATTTCGAAGTATTTTCATCTGTGATATGCGGTAAATATTAAGCTTCTATCTTTTCTCTTTTAAGTGGATTAAAAACACCTGACTTACTGGATAATGGAGTTCAGCCTGCGTGAATCAAAACACGTGGTGGCCTCTGATTAAAACTGGTTTGGAGCTCACAGAGTGCCTGCTTCTCCTTGTCCTTCTTTTTCCTTGTCTTGCCTTTTGGAATTTGAGTAATTCTGAAAGCACTCTGATAAAGCCCACCCTCACCTCCCTTCACTTGTTTGGGTAACTTGCTGGCCCTGTAAATATCTGAGAATGTAAATTCTTATTGCAAGTGTGAGTCATTTAAGTTTCAAGATCATGAGTGCCGTTATTTTTGGCCCATTGGTAAGAAGATTTTGGAAAAGTTTACTTTGCAAAATATATTTTTCTCCCAGTTTTGCTTGTACATAGCTTATTCCTTTCAGAGCACAAATGAGGTGTTGGTAGAGGAAATGGTTAATGCTTAGGCTGAGACTCGTAGGAAAACTTTGGAGCAGTCAATGATCTTGTAAAGATCACTGAACCCCAGTTGACTTTGACTCCCTCATCAGTTAGAACAAGAGAAGTAGATTTGCTGACCTTTGATAGTCACGTATAAACACAGCTGTGTCCTGTATCTGGGATTGGAATAAATAAAATAATAATAATAGTAAATAGTACTTGGAAGAACATACCATCTGGTATGTAACTGGGTGCGATGTTGCAGTTCATCCTGTTAATTAAAATTTCTTTAAAAATCATCAGTGTGTTGGAAGACAGTGAAGACCATAGTAATGCTACATAAGGAGGGAAGAGAAATGACAGGTGTGGTTTATTACTTGTGTATGGTCAAGAGAGAGGAAAAAAGTTGCCAACTAATGTACATACTATGTTTGTTTTTCTATCACATCTGTTTCTTACTCAGCCATGTTCTCGCATTATTTAAATTGTTCCCTCCTTTCTTCCAGTCAGCTAATACACTAAACCCTGGAGAATCCAAACTACTTTTGATGTTATTCTGATGTCGTGAATGTTATCTTTTACAAAGCGTGGTTTAGGCATTGGAGAAGCTCTGACTCAATTTAATGTTCAATTTCAGGCACCAGGGGCTTTTGCTAGAGATCCGGCTTTCTCCCTGGAGGATTCTCTTAATTGTGACACAAGCACTGAAGTGGTAACGTACTTAGCATTATTTATCTCTGCATTAGGCACACTAAGGACTTATTTAGCTGGTGGGAGTATCAGAAGCATCATTTGCAGTTCCTAAAAAAAAACAAGTTTTATTCTCAGTCTTTTCTATTTCTTGCCAAGCTTCACTATAGCCATAATGAGCTATTCACCTTCTCAAAGAAACACTAAGTATTAATAACAAATATTGTATTGTCCAAAGGGACAAATGTTTCCTCTGCTTCTGGACTTCCTAATTTTTCAGATTTGCTGACTGTAACATAATTTTCGTTACTTATTCTTTCATATTTTTGTTGTTATTGTTGCTACTGCTGTTGAACATCCAGGTAATTTCATAACGTTGACTTGAATGCTATTTTTTGGTGTCCTGAAAATTGTATTTTAGTACATATACTCACAGTTGCTGTAGCTCAAGTTTAAAACTAATTTATCACAGCTATCGTAATGTTGTAAAGTATGTGCCCTTAAGTTTCTTTTCTCTTTCCTGTGTTTTATTGCTTTTTTTTTTTTAAGTTTGACATCAACAGAATTTACCATCTTAGGACTCTGCCTAGCCATTCTTTCCTGTATCTCCGAAGACAAGAAGACAGTTTTTTTTAAAAAAGTTTTACAGCTACTTATATTCTTAGATAGACTTTGAAATACTGTATGTAGTATTATCTGAACTTTTTGTTCAAGGATAGAAGAGAGCAGATCATTTACATTTCTCCTTTCTTACTTTCTTCCTTGAGAGTAGTCATTCCCAGATGTCTATTTCTGCATTTTTATAGATTAAACTGATAATTATTTAGCAAATCATTTCTTTTTCCATTTTATTTTTCTTAATACAATAATTCACATACATTATATGTATTATACACATTCCTGAATTGTATGAATTCATAAAAGTACAAGAAAAAGATGCAAAAAACATAATAAAACACAATCTGATGCATAATTTTTCTTCGGGGAGGCTTACTACACCATTTTGCATATTTATTCACTCTTCTATAAATCCCTTTGCACAGGTACAGTGTTCACAATGCTCTGTATCGGCTGTGCAGCTATTTAGGACCGTAATAACTGACCATCGGGACATGTCTACTACTCTGAATTTTAAATGTTTGAATTTCACTTAGGAAGTGGAATATCCCATTGCATTATTTTTTGTGGGTAAAGCTCAAGCAAGACCAGGGACACCTCAGGGTCGGACGTCTGGGAGCTGAAGCTGCCCTGGAGAATTTGCCCCTCACTGATGCATGTATGTGAGCAGTTAGAGGTGATCGCTGCCCGGGGTCCACCAGAATTGCTCAGCCTTCTTCCGCAGAGCCTCAGCTGTGGCTTCCTCTTTGCTAATAGTTGAATCATATTACTCAAGCAATTATTTTTCTTTACTTAGATCTGTTGCACATCTAGAATGTTTTATCATTTTGTGGCTGTTTGTTTCAACAAAGCCTTCCACCATCCATTTTTATAGTCTCCTCCTGTCATATTTCCACATTCCGTACAAACCATTTGCAATGTTGTAAAGTATCATGTGGTCTTACACCTCACAGAATTCCTTCAGGCTATGTTGTTTCTCTTCTCAAAATGCCCTTTTTCTTCTCATCTTCCTTTGGATTTCACTAACACATTTTCTAAAGTTGTATCAGTGGCTCACTCTGGCACAGCTGTCCCACCACAAAATAAGTTGGGCTTCTTCTGTCTGTCAAAGGCGCCTCGGACACAGTTCAGTTCTCATAAAATATTTATCTCATTTATGACCCTTGAGTGCATTTATTGATTTGTTTCCTTACCCCAGACTTAGTCCTTGAGGGCAAGGACTGTGAATCATGCAGATTTAAAATATTCCCTCTCAACACTGGTGTAGAGACATTGGTTGAATAAATAAATGAGAGGTAAAATTGACTCTTAAAATATATGCCTCTTATGATTTCATTCAAATTTGTTTTATTCAACAACCTTCATAAATTAACACTGCTAACTTTTGCTGGGGTCAACCTGCTCCCATCCACATCTCTCTTGTTTTGCCTTCTCCCTGTGCTACAGGCACACACGTGCACACAAACACACACATTCGCTACCTCTATAACCACCTGGAAGAGTGATGACAATAAATATTCAGTAATTTGGAAAAGTCCAGTAATATGTATTAACATCATGAATTAACATCAGACATTTTATATGCCACAGTGTCTTATATACTTTAATAATTTTTTTCTGATTTAAATTTTTATTGTTTATTACTGTATGTTTGCAATGCATAATAATTACATCCATCTTGGGGAACTGGCATATGGACATACCCCATCTTGATCATTTTTCCTCACCCTACTTACCTTCTCCAGATCCTTTTCCCATCTCTACAGAGTCGACTTCCCTGTTTCCTACCATTTGTCTTTTATTTTGCTCTTGGAATTATTTACATTTTGGGTTTCTCACATTAGAGAAATGGTTTGCTATTTAACCTATGTCTGATTTATTTCATTTAATATTATGGTCTCAAGATTAATCTGCTTTCTTACAAGTTCCTCAGAAAAACTAAAGGTAAAAATTCCATGTACCCAGCTATACCTCTACTAAGTATCTTCCTGAAAGAGTGAAAGGCATCATATTACAGTAATGCATGCATGTCTATGTAGATAGTAGCACAATTTACAAGAGCTAAATAATGGAAATGACCTATATGCCAGTCAACAGATAAATGGATAAAGAAAATATGGTGCATATACAAAATGGAGTACTACTCAGCCAAAATTTATTTTTAAAAATCACTTTAACAGTAAATAATTACAATAATAATTTTGTCTAGAGATAGAACTAAAAGAAAAGGAAATTCTAAAGGCTCCTAAGACCTTTACTAAGCATGGATAACATGGATGGGGCTGTGCTCGAAAAGGGCATAGGCAATTAATTATGAGGGAAGTGACCACAGAAAGCTGCTTCGTGATTACAATAGTAGATCTGCTTGCAAAGGTGGGCTGTGAATACCTTCATCTGTGTGCCTACTGTGGGATTGTTTATCTTTATGGTATTTTGCACAGCTGATAGCTAATGCGGGCATTTAAATGCAAAATCTGACACTGCTGTTTTCCCTAAATGACACTTCAATTCATAAATTATATGAATATAGGTAGTACTATTCATTTATGAAATAATTCAGTTATCACTTAATGGTGCAGTTCAACATATCTTTCGCTTTATTTAGCCACTCCCATCCCAATTGCATGTGACTGTGAGAAGGATAAAAATTGATTGGACGAGGAGTGAAAAGTGGGCAAAAGCATTTCCCGGCATGTCGCCCAACTCATAACAAAATGATGAAATTTTAGTATTTTATTTCCCATTCAGAAGAGTTTTCTTGCTTAGGTGGCCTGTATCTGATTAAAAGCAGCTTTGTAGTATTGCATTCACTTCCATAAAAAGAAAAAAAAAATAGTCTAGTACTAACAGGAAAAAAAACAAACAACAACAACAACAACAACAAAAAAAAACAAGGAAGATGTTCCAGCAGCAAAGCAGAATATTCTGGGTTCTACAGCTTGTAGAACAGCAGGTCTCTAAAAGGTAGCAAATTGTGTCTCTTATCTTCTAATTTTTTAATGTGAGATCAGTGATAAAGTGGAAATGATTTAACCATTGCTGGCAGCTAAGATTACAGTATTAGCTACTTTTTGAAAAGGGTTTTTAAAGTGTTGTTTCCCTTGAATATGCTACCTACAACCATCAGAACAGCCCAGGCCCTTGCATTCTGCGTAACAGGTGTGTAGTCTTTGGCTCCGACAGGCTGTGACTTGCCCAGTGTGGGCCAAGAGGACTCAGCCCTAGTTTTGTCTGACGCAGGCTCATGCTATTTCCATTTCCCTGGATGCCGTCGTCAGCATTTTCCCCTCATTCTCCTAACTACATCACCTACAATCTATGGTACTTCGGCAGAGGGAGAGGCTCCCATTGACTCTCTTCCATTTTTAAATTTTTATTTTTTATTAGCATGTTTTTAAGCACATAATGACTCCATTTCTCGGGGGAGTTGGTACATGGACATAATGTATCTTAAATCTTTTTTTTATCACCATTCCTCTACTCTCTCCCTCCTCCACCCACCTCCCATCTCTTGGTCTCCTTCCCTTTTGCAAAGATCTCTCTCCCTATTTCCTATTCTTTTTTTTTTTTCCTTTCTCTTTATTTATTTATTTATTTATTTATTTATTTTCTATTTCCTATTCTTTTATTTTGCCATTTTTTTATATTTTGGGTTTTGCGGATAAGAAAACATGTGATATTTAGGCTTTTGTATTTGACTTATTTCTTTTAACATTGTGGTCTCAAGGTGCATCCATTTTCCTACAAGTGACTCAAGTTTATCTTTCTTTATGGAACACTAGTCCTACATTTTGTTTAAGTACCACATTTTCTTCATCCATTCATCTATTTATGGACACGTAGGCTGCTTCCAGGATTTAGCTGTTGTGAATTGTGCTGCTATAAACATGGTCTCTCTGATTGTGGTGAGCACATAGGCCTTTGTGACAGAGAGCTCTGCTTATTTACAAAAGCCTTTTGGAATTATAAAAATATTTTTCTGTTCAGTATTTTCCTTTTCAGTTTGGAGGGATCTGGTGTAGAGGTGGGTCTGTGTTATCTGTCCAGAGAGGCCCAGAGAACTCATGTCCGTCTCCCTGGGTCACCCATCCTCTGTGCACTCAGGACGCGTCCTCTGGCACAGTCCCTCACAGACAATGATGGGAAAGCAGCTTGGACTGGATTTCTGTGCAAGGTAGCTCAGCACAGGGCAAAGGGCATGATGTATTTCCTCTTGCTTCTCTGCCTTGAGGTGTTGGGGACGAGAACCCCCGTCCCCACCCGTGGAGCAGAAGGGTGCTGATTACTCACATGGTCTCCGACCAGAAGCAGACAACCAATGAGGTAGGAAGAACTCTTCTCAGGTGGGCCAAGAGCCCCGCAGGCAGGTGACTTTTACTCTCCAAAGACTGATCCGCAGTTGGAGACAATTTTTATTCATTAATTTCAAATTTTGCCTAATGCTTTCATAAGCCTAAGACTTTTCTGTAAGGGAAAAATATCCATTTCGATAGAAAATAAAAGTAAAACTGGCCATCATACATTTGGCAAGAAAATGCAATCCTGTACCTATTTGAAAAAGAAGCAAGTAAGTCTTAGGATAGTATCCGTATTGGAAGTATATCGTATGTTTATTAGGACCTCACTTGCTAGAAATACTGGAGTATGATGCGCCTTCTCCTCTTACTCAGGTCTTGGGTCTTGTTAATGGCAGAGACACCTGTAGGGAGCCCGTGTCTATGTTCTGTTTTAACCGCAATACGAAGCTCATTGCTCAGAACTGCCGTCCTTTTTGTCTTGTTTTGTTTCATTCCTGAATCCTCTCTGATTCTGATATTGTATTTTTAGTCAGGTGGATTTTTCACTAAATTTATAGAGCAAAAAATATTGCATTTGGGACTCAGGCTAACTATTCAGTAGTTAGAAGTAAAGGAAACAGATTTAAGTAACTTTGGTCAACACTAGAAGAGCTTTATGTTAAAAATAGACAAGAACAAGAGATAACGTGTAAATATTTTCTTTCGAAGTCTACCCTCCAGCCAGACACCTGTAACCACAGTACAATTGATCTGTCATAGACACAGTATAGACAGCTAAAGGATAATGAATCCTATTTTTTGTATTTATATATTCATTAAACCAACATATTCTCTCTCCTGTCTTGCATAACTCAAAGATGGTATCGTGGAGCATATTAGCCCCACGCAGACGGCCTGTTCAAATCAGTCTGGCCTCTTCCCGGTCCAGGAGCAGACTGTGTTGTCCCACTTCAGGCAGGTCATTCTCCTCTGTCTTGTCACCTGTCCTTATTCCTGCCCTCCAGGGTCGACATATGGCCCCTTTCTCTGGTGATCCCAGCTGTCCCTTGTCTCAAAAACACAGTCTCATTAATTACCAGTTCTTTAGTATTCTGCGCTATGTTACTCCTTGGTACCACTTTACCTTTCCCACTAGATTGCGGGCTCCCTGAAGACAGATCCCGTCACACACTTACCTCAGCATGGCGTGGAGAGGATGCTCCCTGAGGGACAGCTTGTGGAGAACCTGTTCTCCGCTACTTCATTTTTATTGTCTAATTGACAAGATTCTGCAAAGCATAAATGATGCCCTTGAAAGCAAGGCACCCTTGGGAGCTATATTAATTTAGGGTGCTTGGGCCTTATTTATTTACTGTCTCAATACACTGAGTCGGCTCTGCTACCAGTCAGACAGCCTGACAAGTCTGTAAAAGTGCAGTGCTGCCTCTGCATTTTCAGCACTGCTCCTTCTCCCCCGACCTTCTGAAAGCCACGAGGTGGGACTCGGAGGACAGGGGACTTGTCCTGCTCTGCTCTGTCTAAAGTCAAGGACAAGAGCCCCACATTTTTTCTTAGAATGAGGAAGTATCCATCTTACCAGGACAAACAAAGCACAGTAATTCACAGGCGAGGAGTGGGAAAGCGTGTGCTTCCCTAGGCCAGCCTCTGTCACGGTGGAGCTGCAGCAACACTCTTCTTTCCATTTAAATGCCATCTGGCTCCAGGGTGTGTGTGTGTGTGTGTGTGTGTGTGTGTGTGTGTGTGTGTGTCTGAGATGGCTTAGATGAGTCTTCGGGGGTCTCTTTAGAGCCCCCAGCAGCTCTCCGTCCTGGCACATTCAAGGATCTAGTAGAGATGAGCTCAGAGTCCCAGGAGAAGGGCCTGATTACTCCCAGGGCAGGAGCACATGTAGATCCTCAACTTGCTTGCATATAAATTCTTAGCTGTATCCAGGTTAGTACTGAAATGCTCACTGTTTGTAGACTAAATAGAAAACAACAAAGGAGGCTACAATAAGGGGTCCATGAAACAGAGTCCAGCCTGACAAAGCAGGACACTCTTAGAAGAAATTGGACGGGGTGATTTCGATTCAGTCAGGCCAGACTGTAGCCTGGACATGGATTTTGAGCAGAGACCAGAATTTAAGTAATAGGTTATTAGGTGGGCTCTGACCCAAAAGGTGGGGAGGGTGGCATAGAGGTTGACCTGGAGTCCAGTGTCCTCGAGACTATTCTGAATGCTATGTCATTCCAGAAAATGGTGAGGCCTTGGCAGGTGCAGCCCTGATCTTCCTTAATTGAATGTCAGGTGCCTTCAAACCGCTCCCAGATCTCACTTTCATTGTCTTGGGCTTCTATACTCAGCCCGTTACTAGCTGGGGTA
This sequence comes from Hystrix cristata, assembly GCA_004026905.1. Classification (NCBI taxonomy): domain Eukaryota; kingdom Metazoa; phylum Chordata; class Mammalia; order Rodentia; family Hystricidae; genus Hystrix; species Hystrix cristata. The sequence continues at coordinate 62,954 of PVJO010008284.1, read as the reverse complement.
AGACACACATTGGCAGGAATTCTCACAAAGATTCCTAAGAAACTACATTGCTTTCAGTTTTCACTTGAGGATGGCTGTAATAGCCAGCTTTCCATCATGATAACAGAATACTCCAGGCAAGTACTTTTAACGAGAAAAGTTTCACTTTGGATCACAAGTCTGGATTTTCTAAGGCCAAGATTGGACAATCCTATCATTACAGGCCCTGGCAAGAGGTTCCCCGTGGCGGCAGTGTGTGGTGGAGCAGGTCACTCATTTGTAGTACAGGCCACAAAGAGAGAGGGAAAGAGGAGACTGAGGCCCTGTAGTCCTCTTTGGGGCACAACCTCAGTACCTAAGGACCCCTCACTAGGGGCTGCCTGCTGAAGGGTCCACCACTTCCCACTAGCACCACTTGGGGACCAGGTCCTGCACGCATGGGCTTCAAACCTCAGTGATGGTGTGAGGGTGGCCCACGTCCATGTAGCCAAAGCGGTTTTTGTGTCTGTCCTAGAATGAACCTAGAGCCTCAGTCTCCAAATTATTCTGATGGTGTCATGGGCCTTCCAGACCACAGGGCTCTCTCTGTGCCAGGCCTGGACTCTAGTTAGCCTCAAACTCAGTGTAGTGCTTTGGATTCCACCTCGCATGGAAATAGCCTCCCCTTGGAAGCTGCGTGGCTTGAGGCAGCACATTCTCCTCCAGGGTGACTTCAGACCGAAGGTGGGCTGAGCTCCGTGGCTGAGGTTAGAGGTTTCCCAGAAACGTCTGCCTCACAAAGCAGCTATTTTTCTCAGCTGAATAACTCTGAGCTTATTGCTTTCATTTTCCTCCAATATCTATCAGGGTTTTGTAACTTATGAGCAAACAAACTGAAACAGAAAGTCATTTTTAAGTTAATTTTATATTTTGGAACAGGATTAGGAACCGTGCTCTTTTCACACACCAGCTATCGCCTGTGGCACCAAACCTGCGTCTGCTCTTCCAGCCCAACTCACTGCTCTTCAGTTAGAAGGGGATTAAGGGAAGGAGAGAAAGAGAAAGGTCAGGGCCCATCCGTAGCTAATTCTCAAAGTCCCCTCTCAGAATCTCACTGACCTCTTTCTTGTTTTCTTTTCCATGTGTGTCATGGCCTTAAGGCACGTTGGAAACGTTAATGTCCAGTGCTCTCATCAACAGCCGTGGGCCACAGTACTTCTCACTAATGTTTTATTGCAGTGTCCTGAGCTGCCCAGTCACTTGATGCTAAATTTAGGTTTAAATAAACAGAGTGTTTTAGTGTAGAGCTGCTAGAAAAGAGAAGAAAGAAGGATAGATAGGTGTGCTGCTCATAACGTGGAAAGTCTTCTTTCTTATGCTTTGCCTTTTACATATTAAACACATGCACAATGTACAAAGACTGATTCTGTTCTGGAGAGATTTGAATAAATTAACTACCTATCAAGATTTCCCTTCCAATGAAAAGTTCCCAGTCCAAACAGGATTGTGAGTCTCTGAGACCCTTCCCTGCCCGTAGCGAGCTCAGTCTCACTCTGCTGACCTCATTCTCTAATTATTGCTGTGGGTGCATTTGCCCCTCAGCAAGGGCCCGAGGACAAGGCCTCACTTTCATCACCCCCACACACCCAGGCAGCGCTGACCGTGGCCTTGGCCATGCAGGGAAGGAGTCGAGAAATATTTGTTGAAATTATTTGCTTCCCACACGAAGTTGAAGTTATAAAAGCTAGACCTAGTTTTAAAACATTGTTATTTGAACATATACACGGTACAGAATCTAAATGATACTACAATATATAAACTAAAAAACAGTAGAATTGGGTATGGTGGCACATGCTTGGAATCCCAGCACTTGGGAGGGAGATTGAAGCATGAAGATATTAAGTTCAAGTCCAGCCGGGACTCTGTAGTAAGACCTTGTCTCAAAAGATCAAAACAAAAGTTAAAAAACTTTTGACCTCTACTAATTACCAAATTTTCCTTTCGAAAGGTTACTGAGGCTTCCTGTGGGACATTCGAAAAACAGCACATTGATTTACAGACACATAGAAAGAGACATGCCTGTATATCAAGTGCTATCAATGGATATATACTGTCTTGCACCCGACTTTTTTCACTTAATAATAGTGCTGGAGAATTTTCCGTCAACATACAGGGAGCTAAGCCTGTCCTTCTAAAAGCTGTGTAGGATAGATTCTGTGGATGTACCTTTTCTCGAATTTTTTACTATGGTAACTTATATGAAGAGAACATCTCTGCATGTGTGTCCTTTTATAAGGCTCTGAGTATAGCTCCATGATAAATACCTAGAAACAGAACTGCTGCGTAAGGCTCTGACAAACTGCTTTCTACCAACTTTCTCTCTAAGCAGCTTATAATGCATGTGGTAACTATTTCCTTGATGTGCCCCGCGGTATCCAAGTGAAGAATGTGACGTTATTAATGGCAAATACTTACATGATGCTTAGTCTGTGCCAGGCTGTGGTCTGTGTGCTTTACATAATTATTTCAAACAGACTTATAGCAACCTCATGAGGGAGATATTTTCATCACCTCTAATTTACAGATGAGACAAAACATTTTGTCCTGGTCAGCCAGCTGATAAATAGCAGAAGACATCTAGGCCCAGGCTGTCTGGCTCCAAGGGTCACTTCTTGTAACCATGACTCTAATTGTGAAACTTTAAAAAATTATTCTGCATGAGCTATAAGAGGAATTTCTCAAGGAATAAATGTTGAATTGCTGAATAAGGAGGATTGCATCAGACTTGACCAATGGAATCCTTCTTTTCCTTTTCAGGAGCTTGAGTTGCCCTCCATCTTTCCTTGAAGATTTTAGCTCTAGGTTTACTGGCACCTTCTCTGACCTCTGTCTGGTCGTAATTCTGAGGGCAATCAGTGTTCGTAGACTTCAACCTTTCATAGGCCTGTCCTCTCATCTCTGCAACCTCTTCTCCCTCCATGACCTTACCCTTTATCTCAGCTCTTTTACTGCAGTCATAGCTGCTGTCTAGATCTTGTCATCATCAACAACTGCATCCATGATGTGAGCTCCAAGCGTCCTAGCTCAGCCCAACACCACATCTTTTTCCCACTCACTTCTAATACTCCTGCTCCACCACCCTGGTGGAACTCCCTGCAGGCTACATTCTGACCATCCCCAAAATCTCTGACTGTTCCCCATGTATTAGCCAGCTTTCCTGTTGCTGAGACACAATACGTGACACCCACAATTTAAAAGAGGAGAGGTTTAGTTAGCTCGTGCTTTCAGTCTGTGATCAGCTGGCTCCAAAGGCAGAAACATCATGGGGGAAGGACACAGAGGGGCAAAGTTGCATAGCCATGGCCACCAGGAAGCAGCGCAGAACAGTGCCAGACAGGAAGGGACCAGGGACAGTGTATGCCACCCAGTATATAGTACACCTCTGTGACCCACCCAGACACACACGGAACGTGCTTTTCTAAGCCATTCGACATTTCTTAATCCAATGAATCTGACAAATCAAGGTTAATGGTCACCATCTGCATGCTGATGTCCTCACTTTGCCCTGGCCGAGTTTACATTTTATAGCCTCTTGCTGCAGTCGTTCTTACCTAGATCACAACCTCCTAAAGTCTGTCTTCTAGCTGGCCCTCCTTCAGTGCATTCGCCGAACAACAGGTGAATCTATTAAAATACAAAGGAGATTAAGTACTTGCCAGTTTAAACCCCTCCAGTGTCTTCTCTTTTCATTCAGTGGGGTATACAGTGTTTCCTACACATTTTATCTAAAAGTTGGTGAAAGAGTTCTGGTTAGTATGTGTTTTAGTTACTTTTCTCTCGTTGTTGGGACAGAATACCCGACACCCAAAGTTAGGGGAAGAAAGGTTTATTAGCTCACAGTCTGCAGAGGTTTCAGTCTATAGTCCGCTGGGTCCGAGGCAGGGCGGCATGGCAGAGACAGGGCTGACCGCATCACAGACTGGCAGCGACTGGCAGCTGACCGGCAGCCAAGCAAAGTGAGGAAATGCAAGGAATGTATGCACATAAGCAATGCAAACAAGCAGCTAATTAGCCTCTTCCTGTATCTTTTATCTAGGCTACCTGTCTCCAGGGCGGGTAGCACTCCCCCCCTTAATTTTAGTTTCACATCCTTGATCCCAGCAGAACCATGCCAAACTGATCAGTGGATCAATTTAGTAATCACACACTCTAGATCCAGCTATCTCTTACCACATGAGGCTTTGGGGGGACATCTAGACACAAACCATAACAGTATGTCAATGAATACAAAATAAATATGTAGAAATAGAAAAATAGAAAGGTGAAGCATTATAAATAGTCTAAAAGACCCCACACAGCCTCTCTGACTTTATTTCGTATCACTTTTCCTCTTACTCACCCTACATAAGCCACGCTAGCTTCCTGTTGGTCTTCTTCCAACATTCCAGACATGCATCCACCGTAGAGTCTTTGTCTCACCCTTGTGACTTTGGGTGACACCTTCTTCCTTCAGATACCCACACAGTTTACCTGACCCGTAACTTCCACAATCCCTAGTAAAACAGTGTTGCAAATATGATTTCAGTCACAAATTCCAGATGGGTAAATATTTACTTCATTGCTTTTTGGTACTGAGTTCACAATGGTATACTTGGCTTCATCAGCCAAACTTTTAATCAAAGCTCAAACTGTGGCTGAAATTTAGCCTTAAATTAGGAGAGTCTTGTTGTCTTTCTCATGTTCCTTTTTATAGATACTAGAATAGCCTGGTTTTGGAGAGGGGGGATTTAGACACCTGACGTAAGACTAGGAATGCATTTGTCCAGGACCAGTAGTCTCTGTGGAGACTCCACTTTGCTTAAAATGTATATTTTCTATTTAATCATTTGCAACTTTGTATGTGACGAGAAAGAACTGCAAACAGCTTCAATATACATTGAGCGGAGGATCGTGCTTGGAGTATAAATATATGATAAATGCTCTGTGGCTGTCTTAGCTACTTTCCTAGTCACTGAGACACAATACCCAACATCCACAACTTAAATTAGGAGCAATACACTTTGGCTTGTGTTTCAGCCCAGGTCAGCCGGCCACGGGACCGAAGGGCACAGCAGAGGAGCTCGCCGAGAAAAGCTGTTCACCTCACGGTGGCCAGGAAGCAGAAAACAAAGGGAAGAGCGGGGAGGGAGCGATATCCCCCAGAGGCACATCCCTAATGACCTGCAACTTCCAGCCGGAGACCACCTCCTAATGTTTACCTATGTCACCACCATGATTCCATCGCTGATCAAAAGCCCTGTCTGGGAGCCGGGGAGGTGCCTGCCTTGCAAGCACAAGGCCCCGAGTTCAATCCCCAGCACCAAAAAAAAAAAAAAAAAAACAAAAAATCCCTGCCTGTGAGCAGCGCATGAGGCTCTTAGAGGACATCTAGATATAAACCACAACAATAACCTTGAAAATGGTGAGTGTGGACAATGACCTGGATTTGATGCCCAGCACCACAAAGAAAAATATAGTGTCTAAAAATGTTAATATGTAAAGATTGACAAACCAAGTGAGAAGGAAATGTAAATGAGAAAAAAAGTATAGAATGGGACATACAGTGATTCCTACACATTTTATCTAAAAATTGGTGAAAGAGTCCTGGTTAGTATGTCAATGAATAAAAAATAAATATTTCCTATGGGTATGTACCAAGAGTCACAATACAACAAGAGCTTACTTCACAAAAAAAAAAAAAAAAGGAATAAGAAGACTTTTGGTTCTCATACTATTTCTTTTTTTGCAAATGTATTTGAAAGTGATACACACATTTAAAATTTTTTATGTTTAAAGTTACATTAGACTGAGACCCCTAGCATGGACTTACTTGTTGGTCACTGACCTGTGGAAACTGAGAATATGGCAAATGAGGTAAGACTCACAGAAACAATGAGATGATAACATTAATTGTATCATTTAGGCCAATGTCCGGCGAGCAGGTGATGGGTATTAAATGAACTGAGACAAAAGAAGGGGCTTTCCCGAGCCATCAGGTAAAGAAGACATAACTCAAATCTGGTAATAAGGGAAATATAATGATTAAATTAGAGAAAGAAAGGACAGGTTAATCCAAGCTAGAGTAACATGTGTCAGGGAGCCTCAATGGCCATGAGAAATAAACCGGTGATGTAAAAAATGTTTTAGAAAAGTGAGTTGGTTGCAGTATGCAGATTCATAGAACAGGTTAGATTAGGAGAGAAATAAATCTGAAGACCGACGTACAAATCAAAGCCCAGTATTTCTGTGAAAAGTGAAATACAATGTGGACAGAGAGAACAAGGCGAATGGAGAACATGCTGCAAAACACAAAGCACTCTTACAGAAAGTCCCACAGAATGTTGACCCTGCAAACAATTTTCAGAAGAAAAATTTCAGAAAACTGTTTTTATTCTTTTTACTTAAGGCACTTATTGATATACTGACATAGTATTATATTTATCAAAGTAAGAGCAGAAGAATAGAACACTGTCTTATAAAGGTTCTGGGAGTACAATTACTCATAGCTGTAGACACAAACAACTATGAATCTCTTAATAAAATTGAAAATAAATTCAGAATTTAGAAGATAAAATAAAAACTTAGCATATAAAGAATAATGGAAGTGTAAAATGTGGATAAACATGAGAAGCAGGGCAGGTAGACTGATAAACATTTAGGTAAACTGGTGACTGTTTGGCTCCAAGAGGAGTGCGATGACTTTATGGCACTCACACTGCAGCGTTTGAACCACTCCGGAAGTGGGAGATTGAGCTGTGGTCTTCTCCTCTGCTCCCTCCCGGCGGGCTGAGCACTTTCCGAGGATGCTAAGAGAAAGCAGAATTCCACGTCCGGGCTGACAAGGACGGAGAATAAGTCCAAGGTGGAGACTGATTAACTTACCGGAAACGTTTACTTTTGCTCAAAGAACATTTCCTAATAAAATAGGGGTGATCTTACATAGCAACTCTGCGTTGAACGAATGGGACGACTTGGATGTAAAAGTATAGGACTTAGTTTTTAGCATCTACCCGCACTGGAGTCAGCAGGAACAAGGATATGTCCCTCGTACCCAGAATTGTCTCTTGTATTTCTCACAAGCGTCATATTTTCCCTCATTCATTGATACCTTTTAGGTGTCCATCAAAAATCATTTTTACACGCCTAGACTTTTCCTTGATGTGTGGCTCTCCAAGCTACCTGTGGCTCCTTCTGTCACTATTGTTGACATCATTTGCAAAGCCTCCTTATCATATTCGTTTATATGAAGTAGGAGCTTTCTGCCGGACCCTCACAATGAAGTTTTGACCAGAAATCGCAGTGATGTCTGGGCTGACAGCTAACGTCTTCCGGCCCAGTCCTCCGTGGTAGGAAAAACGAGCCTCCCATGACTTCTCTTTACTCCTGGAACCTGGAAACTTGTTATACTGCACAGCAGCTTCCCAAGCAGGATGAAGATTCGGCGGGGTCGGGGGTGGCCGGGAGCCCCTCAAGGGTCTGGGTCCGTTGACAGCAGGCTCCCCGGAGCCGCCCCCTGGAGCCAGCCACCAGGTCATGCAACTTCTGGTGCGGGCTTCCCTCGTCTGACCAAAAGCCAAAGCTTTCGAGAGGCGAGGGCTCCGCTGTCCTCCCGAGGAGGCTTTCTGGATTCTAAGATGACTGTTGCAAACCAGCCTCATGCCCGTCTCAGTCTTCACACCTTCGCCTTCGAAGGCGCGCTCTGTGGGAGGGTTGGAGCCTTTTCCTTCGCTGCTCCCTGCTCAAAAACGTCCCGGTTACTCTTCAGGCCGGATTCCTAACTACCCGGTTCATCACCCGCTTCTCTGACGCACTGTGCGCCTACTGTGTGCTAAACGAGCTCTGCTATTCGCTTGTCTTTTACCGATTTTATTCACAGGACTTCTGACCTACAGGCACCTAGATATTATAGAGTCGTATGGTGTAAACCTCCTTGTTTATTTAATGTGTATTCATTTTCTACTGTGGCTATAATAGAAAATGAATACACCCTCCTTGTGAGGAGAATGCAAACTATTCCTCACATTCCACTTTCTCCTGTTCTCTTTCTGCAGTTCTGCTCAGGATCTAGCTGATATGCACAATTGTTCTTCGTTTTTATCATCTAACACACTGAATTGCTTCTTGCTAACTCGGATGCTTACCCATGTGTACTACACAACGGAATCTAATAAATGCATCTCTCTCAACATACAAGTTAAATAATTTTAAATGTAAAAAAGAGTGGAGTTTAAAATAGGATACACATGGTCTAAAGCAGCACAAAATACAAAAAAGCGCTGTTTTCATATTTCTTTAACTCTGTTACACAAAGAGCCCATCTGGCAGAAATTATAAAATGAAGAAAATGTCAAGAAAGTACAGAAATCACTTACCAAGAAAGCAGATGTATAACCAAATATTTTCATCATCATAATGAATGTAGATGAGAGAGATTAGATAGTAAAACAAAATTCAAATGACTTAATTAAAACAAAGATCACAAAAGGATTAGGGATTAGGCAGTTTCAAGAGCACGTCTAATGCATTCAAATGATAAGAAGGCATTACTTAACGATATCACAGAAGGAATTAAAAACAAGAGCACAAAATAGGATAAAGGTGTCCTTTTATTGTTAAACTACATATTTACACAAAAAAGTTTGCATACAAAAGACTTAATTGTCATAAACCACCTATTTAAAAAAAATTGTATTGTACTATATAAGGCAAAAATTTTAAGGAGTAAATCGAAAGAAAACATTGAAGATTTAATAAGATTATGTAATATTTGTAAAAAGAGTAAAAAATGCTGAGTGTTCTCTGAGATAAATAACATAATTTATTTAAATATATTAAATGTATTCACATCCTACCTCTATACACAGAAATGCAACTTCTTTATCAGTGCCTATTAATTCACATGCTAATCAGTTCCTGAAAAGGGACACTTAATGGGTCATATTCCCTAGGCAAACTGCTTTAATTAATATTAAAATTTACAGCACTAGATTAACCTTAAAAATCTAATCATTTAGACATATTAAAATACTTTGCTTAGTATTTATTGCCTCAAAGTAGAAATCATCACTATGATAGAGAATATTTAGAATCAGCAGCCATAAGGAAGCTCAGTGGACTCTGACAAAGGGGTTACTCAGTGGAAAATTCATAGACTGATACACTGACAAGACTTGACAGAGAGAGGACAGTGTAGAGGGAACCACTATAAAGTGAACAAATGAGAAAGACAGACAGAAGTCCTTTCTAAGAAGATGCAAGTTACCCAAACTAATTTAGAATCACTATGACTAAATCCAAAAAGGTAAAATCAATTTTCAATTTAATTTAACAAAGAATTATCCATTTGAAAGTTTTCATAACCCCTTCTAAAAGCCAAATTTGTTCTAGTATTACCTAAAAGGGACAGGTGAGAGATTTGTGCCTGCTTAGGTTTTAGTTTTTCTTTTGGATGATAAAAATCACTGAATGGTAAGCCAGACAGGTGGTGCATGCCTCTAATTCCTGTGGGGGGCTGAGGCAGGAGGATCGTTATGTCTGAAGTAGTCCAGGCAGTGCAGCGAGACTCTGAAAGTGATAAATAAATAAAGATGAGGCTTAGGATCACTTCAATGAGAAGGCTCTGGGTTCATTTCCCAGTGCCATTAAAAAAAGAAGAAAAAGAAAGAAGAAAGAAAGGAGAAAGAAAGAAGAGGGGACAGAGAAAGATAAGGAGAAAGACGAAGAGAAAGATCACTGAATGGTAAAGATTTAAAGAGTAAAAATTGAGCCATGTAGAATTGTATGTTCTTTAGTGGTAGAGAGAAGCACTCACAGGGTGGAAAGCAAAAATATTCTCACTTATTTTACTTCTTTTGCTTTCACTTGTTTAGGGTTGTACCTGGGTTTATGAACTTAATTTGTTTTACAATTGGAGGGGTAAATGGCTGTGTTTGTGTCTGTGTGGGGAAGATGGCCCTGGTCATGTTTGTCACCCCATGTGGACTTTGAGAATGGAAGTAAAATTTTGCCACTTTTATTTGCTAACCAAATTGTTTGCAAAGAGAAGCGTTCGTGAACCGAGGCATCACTGTACTATTAAGTAATGAGAACAATGTGAAACTTTTCACATCCATAAACTTTCCTGTTTGAGAATATTTCCCTCCAATTATTAAGCATGATCATATTTGATGTTGCCAATGCACATCAGTTGTACCAACATATTTTATAGACAGATATATACATACATATAAACTTTTTGAGAGTGTAGAGGCAGCATAGAAGTGTTCAGGAAAGCCAGGGATGCAAGGGCGGAATCTTTGGCGTGGAAGTACTTTCCCAACATTTACAACTCACCCTTCAGTGAAAGAAGGTCGTGTTAACTCCTCTGTGCCTTCCGAAAACGGAACCTTCAGTAGGTGTCAATGACACTTTTCCCATTAAGTGATGACCTTGCTCAGATTCAAGGTTTTGAGCAAATATTCTAAATGAGCATTCAGATAGCGCTTCACGACCTGTAAGATATGATAATTCCCCAGGGTAGTGGTGAAAAAAGGCCAACAGTGACAGCAAGAGAATACAGATGAGTGCCTGTTGATGACATCATTGTTCATTATTTCTCTGCTTACAGTGTGCCATAAAGACACATTTCTGTTTTACGGTTGGCTGGGCCATTGCACCACAGGTGACTAAAACGCTTTGTCCATTGACTGTTGTCTATTTTGTCAATGGTGTAGAAGTGAACTGAGATCGGGATCTGAGATGAGGATGTCAGTCCTGGAGAGTTATCTGCTCAGAATCGAGGTCCTCCGCTACTCTGAGACGAGTGTGATCTACACAATTTTACAGTGTCAATCCTGAGAGAGGAGAATCAGAGCATGGGGAGGAAGAACAAGCACAAAGCCGAAGACAAATTCGGACAGCCAAAAACAGGGGTATGCTGTGACCTCGAATGATTTTTAGCTAACTGCTTCTTTCTTCCCTTCCTCGAATGTGAAGAGACACTGTAATTGTGCAGCATAATTTTTCAAGGTTCCATTTCAGTAAGGGGAGAAAGTGTAAGAATTCAAAGTAGATTTGATGTTCATCTTTAACCTTTTTATTTCTCCCTGTGAGTCCAGGGAATTATATACAAACCTTCGCTAATCATCTACAGGTTAGAGAAATCTATTATTGAGCACCAATGACTAGAGAAGTACAGTATAACCTATTCAGCATCTACACTCTATCCTAATCTCCTTTGGGTCAGGAGAGGGCAAAGCCACGACAGGAATTTAAATTCTTCTTGCAAGACAGAAAACACTGTCCAGGAACCAAATTCTTCCTCAAAAATAATCAGATCTCTGTCTTGTTAGATTCTGTTATGGATTTTCCTCTACTGAAAAAGCCGCAGACATAAAATGTGTCAAACACTTTCTAGAATAGAGGCACCACATTAGGCTGTAGGTGCTAAATCCACAGGAGAGGGAGGAGGGACACATTTCTTCTAGGCTGCTAGAAAGAGCCCGATAGGAAGGGTCTGGTGGCATTTCCCAAGTTCCCTACAGCCTACAATTTACCGTACTTGCTTTTCTTTTACATCCGCAGTTCAAAAATCTACATGGATTGGCAGTTTTCTAATTAGTCTGATAAGTTTGGGCAGCTGGGTTAAATACTTCATACCGGCTGGAATAGGGTTGAGCTCCAGGATCTGATGTGGTGGTTTGCAGTCGTCAGTTGGCATATATGTTGCCACATCTCCACTTCACGGCACTTTGACAATGCTTGGAACCACCGTGCCGAGTATCAGGCCCAAGAGACCCACGCTGGGCCTGCTACGAGTGAGTTCAGTGCGGCCCACTCACACTCCTCGACTGCCAAAAATCCAGTTACGGAAAGAGATACAAATAAGTAAAATTAAAAACAGTGGGATTATTAGAGAATGAATTAGGTAGCATTTTGGAGGGTTGTCCAAAGTCAAGCCTTCATAATGCAGAAGGAACAGAGATATCTCAGAACCGGGAAAACTGGTCATTTCTGGTTTCTTCTCAGCTTTATCGGGGACTCGAGTTAAAATAGTCTGTTGATTAATGTGACATCTATGAGTACTTAGAGCAAGTTTTCTGCAGTGGGTATTTGGTGACTGGGTCTAATTCTCGGGAAATCCTGTTAGTCTTCACTCATGGAGCTAGCCATACAGGGACAGAAAGGCTGCCTGCGAGTCCCCCCTCCCTGGTACATCCTGGTTGGCAGCGTCGCCCACCAGCATGGCCCTGTGCCCAGGCAGAGTGGCCAGAGCTGCCCCAGCTTGGCGGTGGAGACAAGCCTGGTGTGGGACTCAGCAAAGCCCCAGTTGCCAGGCATTTAGGGTCGTGAAAAATTAATTTCTGTTTTCAGAAATATCCCTGAAGCAAGCAGCAAGTATTCCATAGGAGCTCTTCTGTGTATTTTCCTCCTCATTCTGTATTCTCCACATCTAAATAAGAGGAATTTTTTCCACAAGTTTATTTTCACATAAATACTCAAGAGCGAGGAAAAGACACAAAATTGTAGTTAGAGGATCTAAGTCACAGGATGGGCCATCACCTCCAGACCTTCCCTCACTGCCACACTTAGTACTGCAAACCACGCACAAACAAGCACTCTTGTGAAGATCAAACTGGGGGCCCTGATCTACATATCAAACACGGTCATGTGGCTATAGGTAACTTTAACCTCATATAAGTAATTGTGTGAGTAACCTCATATAAGTAATTTTAAATTTCATATCCAGGATACATATTTTTATCCAAATGTTATGAATATGTAATAGTAAGATTTAATTACTTAACTAAAATTCTTTCAGAATGGCTTGTTTATGTAGAAGCAGAGGTGAAAACTGGTTGATTTTTAGAGGCCCCTTGCAAATCTCTAATTCTTGATTTGTTGCCTTGTTAGTCTATCTACTTTGTATAGCCAAGAGAATTAAATACCAAATGCAAGTTCTAAGTACACTTCGATATTTAAAAAAAAAGTCCTTATTAGAGCCCCCCAAAGAAGTTGAGAAGAAAATACATCCGAAGAGAGCCCAAGACCACCCCTCTGTAGTGGAAGACGAGGGTTTATGGGTTCTGGATTTCACTACTATTATCTGTTCTTTTCCTCCCTCTCCCATCTTGGCCATTCAATCTATGGCAATTTCTCAACCCCATGAGAAATAGGATGAAGTATTCCTGAGAGGAGTTGGAATTTTAAAATTTTGAATGCATTCTTGAATTGTTAAAGAAGGCAAAGATGAATCTTATTTCCTGAAGGAGAGGAGGGACTCAGCCCCGGAATTTGTCACAAGTCCAACAGCATCTTTCGGTTGCCCCTTGTCAAAGTTCTTGGAACTGGAAATTGTCAAGAAAATACCACTTCTGAGCTTTGGCAGTGGTCCTAACACGCAGACTGATTTCTAACTGAAATAGTTCCGTCTTCCTTCTGGTTCTAGTGAGGCCCTCCCCCCGGGTGTCTCGTTGCTGGCCTGCTCTGCAATGTCAATAACCACCCCATCCCTGCCACTCTTGAGCCACCTCGATGTTTTTTACAGATCTCTGCAATCTGGGCCAATGTGACAGTAACAGCATACACTCTTAGAGACGCAGTAGCCTCTTGAACTCCTTTTCCAGCTCACTCTTTCTCAGAGATTGTCACATAAAAGAAAGAGAATTAAACATTATTTGAAAACAAGGAAAACCTGGTTTTGAAGGGAGTTGAGAAGGGCAGAGGACTAACACTGATACTGAACACGATACTACTCTTTAATTTTCAAGCTAGAAATATGTCAGAATATGCCAGAACACTCCTCAAGACACAGAAATTCATTTTCACTGGATTGTTATTTTATTAAAATCAGACTAAATGAGCCTGTCAGAAAAGCGACACCCTCCTAGTAATTATATCTGCCATCTGTACTGTGAGCCTTAGCAACGTGCTGTCATTATTAAGCGTGACGCTATGAGGTGCCCAACATATCTCTGTATTGTATGGATATTTTTAAAAGATATGCTTTCCATTCCAGCTGACAGATAAATAAGCAAGCAAAAATGATATCATAAAAACAAGGTCCAAAAAAATTGCTACAGTAACTTCCTTGAACTGTCATTGCTCTTCTTGTGCGAAGCACTGGGATTCCAGTGTCTTCCATTTGGCGTTTTATTAACACATGGGCTCTCCCAGGTGCCTCAGTCCTCACATATGTACACATTCCAGGTCACCAGGTCCCCAGGAACAGCCCTACACACTGTGCTCTTCTAGGGATAGAGGTGAGGTGCCTGCTGCCACCTCTTGAAGCTCACGTAACTGTCTGCTCTGAGTTGCTCCCTGGGGCCAGCTTCAGGCAAAGCTGTGAAGTGGTGAATTGTGTTTTTGGTCTCAAACTTGCACATTCTTTTTCCTCCCCAGTGTTTGGCATTCACTACTCCGGGCTTCTTAATTCTGTAAAAATTTACTCTCAGAAGAAAGTCTCTTTGAAATCTTTCTAAGTCTTAGCATGGAATTCCATGTGTCACCCCTTCTGGTTGCTTTGTGTTAATTACAGTGTTAATCATGGAGTGAAATTCTCAGGCCCTTTTAAAGAACAGCATGCAGCCTTGGGTAGGTGAGAAGATTTTGGAGGGAGACCAAAGACAGTCTCTTCAACACACTGGAGCTCCCTGGATGACTCCAGGAGTTCGCGGGAACACACACACACACACACACACACACACACACACACACACACACACGAAGGACAGGAAGAATTAACATGTACCACCTTTCTACCTTGGGGTTGGAGCCACAGTAATTGTATCTGTATGTTTCCCATTAAAGTCTACACTGTATGTGGCCAAATGAGGAGAGTTAAATTTTCAAAAAAGTCATACAACTCGTCGATATCCAGTCCAACATAAAAAATCCAGTCGCCACCTGGTCTCTTTTCTCTGTATGTTCTAATAATTTATGCTGATTCCACATTGCATTGAAAGTCTTACTGTGCTTTCTGGGCTTGAGTCCACATTAAATATGGGAGAAATCAAATGGGAAAACATAATTGTAATTTTTTTTAGAAACCCTATGGGGAGAGCCAGACTTGTTTTGACGCCTGAGGTCTTCATTCCTTTGATTCTCTCTCTCTGAAGAGACACTTCATGTATCATCTTTATGTCCCTCCTGCTCATGTTAATGGATGGTGTTCCTCTTCGATTACTGACTCAAGGAATTTGGATGAGAGGTGTCTCCCACCAAAAATATGGAGTTTTCCCAACAGAATAATCAAACATTTTTTTTTCCTAGAAATGTTCCTCAGTATCCAGATGCCTCATTCTCACATTTCCCAACATTTTCCCTTTTACTACTATCAGTATTTTGTCCTAAATTTCTTTTCTTTATGCTTATACTAATATACTTATACTTTTACTTTTACTTATACTTTCACTTATACTTTTTTTTATGGTAAAACTAATACAGATCCTTACCCGAATTCTACTGCGTTTATTCTTCACTTCCTGTGGAAACGAGTGTTCTGACATATGGACTTCCAGCCACTCAGGAAAGAGGTGCTGATGTCCATCATTTTCAATGTTTGACTTTCCTTTTGCACTTATTGCTCCTTAATCATCTATATGCAGAACCAGGAAGAAGGACCATAAGCACAAGTTTACTTTTTTATTATTGTGGTGTTAAGCAAAGAGTATTTGAAAACAATTGTTGGCTTCCATTAGCAAAGTGAGTCAAGTGGTTTGAAAATTATGTTTTCTTTTATGTAGCAAGTATAGGTAACCTCTTGTTTCATATGCTGGGCACTGATCTTGAACTAAGTGCACAAAGGTGAGCAAAAGAAACGTCCTTGCTTCTGCAGACTTAGTTTAAGGTGGAGAGATGGGCATTAGTCAAATGGGAAGGCAAATGAACATGTGAGTACAAATGGAGACAATGGCTGCAGAACGAAAGGAAAGAAGGAAAGAACAACTTCTCTTGAGAGTTGTAACACAGGAGGTTGCACTAGAATGAGAGTTTAGGGAAGTGAGGGAAAAGTTCCAGAGAAAGGGCTGGTGACTTCTCTAGCAGGAATAAGGGCAGTACCAGAAGGTGGGATAAAGAGCCTTCTAGAAAGAACAGAATGGACAAAGACTAGCGTTGGAAGAGAAGGGAGAGCTCAGAACTGGAAAGAAGATAGTTTGGCTTAACCTCACAGCCACAGCAAGGGATTGACGATACGTGAGGCCAGGGAGATAGTCAAGGGCTGGACTGGGTGGACTTTGGACGTGCTACGGGAGCTGCTCTTTGCCTTCCGGAGCAAAGTGGAATTTCCTGTATGGTTTAAGCAGGGCCGTCACATCACTGAGACTTTGCATTTTGAAATGTCCCCTTTGCTCCTGGCAGAGTTTGGGTTTGGTGAAAGCAAAGAGTTCAACTACCAGTTTTGTTCTCTAATGTCCAATTTTTGTAAAGTTTTGATGGGTAACCTGGAAGCTGTGTCCTGATGCTTGAGAGACTGGGCTACCGTCCTCAGTCCTTCACGCCTTTGGTGAGAGAATTCAGAGAAGACACGTGGGTGTCCGTGCACAAGCATAGCTCAGTTCATTGTAAAGCAAAGATATTCAGAGAATAATGAGGCCTTTGAACAAGAAGGGGGACAGTCCAGGAGGGAGTCTGGATCGTTTTATGCCCACAGGAGTCGCTCCTGGGCTCGGGGAACCGAGGTGCTTGTTTGCATTTTCTTGGCGGTTCACTTTGGATTGGTGCAAACGCGTCTTCCTTTTGACGTCAGTGCCCCTCCCAAGGCTCTTAATCATGAAAGACTCTTAGGAAAAAAACTTACAAAATAAGAATCTCTAATCTAAATCGGGCAGGAAGGTCTTTAAAGGATGTTCCCCTTTCTGATCTCACCGGGTCACCAGAGGCCATGCGACCCGGAATGCTGGGTGACTTGGTGTGGAAATAGAAGTCCCAGCATCAGACGGCAAGTGCACAGTATATAACTCTAATCTGTCGTGGGGCTCTGCGGAGTGGTTGTTTGGGTCTGAGACCTAATACAGTGTATGATTTTATAGGTATTTTACACTGAAGTTTTCGTTTCTTCATTTAACTGTATGTGATACAGCACACTATTAAAACCTTCTCGGTCCCTCAAACTGCTGATGACTTTACTGCTTAACAATTGGAGAGAAAAATGAGTGATGCTTTACATAATACTATAAGAAAATTTTATTTTCTCCATCCTTCTTCTGTATATCCCTTCCTTCCTTCCTTCCTTCCTTCCTTCCTTCTTTCCTTCTTTCCTTCATTCCTTTTCTTCCTTCCTTCCCATGGGACTTGATATTATCAAAAATAGCTAATTCAAACAAAATTTTTTTTTAAAGCTACTTGGGAATGGTCTTCCCTAAGCTTATCTTAGGAGGATGTATATAAAAGTGAATTCTCACACATGGTGTGAAGAGTGTGATAAATAATATTCAGTGACCCAATACAGATTTAAAAGCTAGAAGGAATTTTTGTTTTCCTCCAATGGATAAACTGTTGAAGGAAGATATGTTATATTTCCTTGTTTACGAAGGTATTCTAATCATCTCTGGAATTTTTTAAAGAAATCTTTTCTAAGAAATATGGGTGTTTTGCAGAACTACAGGACCTAAAGGAACCTCTTTATCTGGATAGAGGTACACAAAGGGATTCTGGACAGATGTTTATAAAGTATCTCTTAGCACTAAAAAGGGATATATCATTCATTCATTCATTTACTCATTTGTTATTTTTTACAGATGCCAAATCTCCAACAGATACTGATTCTAGTCACATAGCTGAGAAGTTAAGAGATCTTGTTCTGGCTTATATTTTGGGTGAGGTAGATGGACACTAAAGCTATAAGCAAGGACATGAAGAATATACTATGTTAGTTGGTGACAAGGGAAGTGAGATTGTAAAACTCTAAGGCAGTGATGGTGAACCTTTTAGAGACCAAGTGCCCATAACCCAAAACCCAAAACCCACTTATTTATCACACAGTGTCAACACTGCAATTAAACCTGAATACTGAGGTTTTAGTTTAGAAAAAACAGCTGCTATCTGACCCTCAAGTGCTGGGGCAACGTGATTCGAGTGGTGATTCGAGAGAAGGCCCTGCGTGCCCACTGCAGCACGTGTGTGTGCCGTGGGTTTGCCACCACTGCCTGGATTTCGAGATATACTATATTTACACATATTGCATGCAGGAGGTAGATCAACAGTGGTTAATGTTTGCACTTTAATATTTTGCGTAGTGAGTAAACATTGCCATTAGTACCCCCGCAGTCCACCCGCTTGCTTCAAACACACTCGTCCCATCTGCCTGCCGTTTTCTGAAGCAGCTCTGGAAATCCCCTTTCATGAGTCTCTTTAGTTGCATGAATCACTTTAAAAGGTTTCCCTTTCCTGATCATTTTGACCTCGGGGAAGAGCCAAACATCACACGGCGCCAGGTCCAGTGAATAAGGTGGACGAGGACACGGCAGCATGTTTTTACGAGCTGCCTTTCTGTTGGATGGTGCTTGGCAGCAGCATTTGCCGTATTTTTTTATCGCACATTCTAAAGACACTCAGGAAAGGGGACTTGGCAGAGCTGCTTCAGAAAGTGGCAAGAACGATGAGATGAGTGTGTTTGAAGTGAGGGGGGATATTTTAAGGAGGATTAATGGTCATATATAATATGTATACACATATATGTGTATATATATATATTTAGTATGTGTACACGCACATGTTTATACACACACATATACACAGACATTCCTCGTCTAGCGACTCAGCTGCTTAACAACAGTTCAGGGTTCTCTGAGATGTGCTGTTTGGACTTATGACCTGCTGTCAGATCAGACTTATGACCTATTTTTTTTTTTTTTTTTGTACAGCTCTGTACATTTTATTTATAAAGCCTCAATGTCTTTTTGTACAGTACACCTTGTTTATATAGTACCATGATTTTTGCTGATTGGACTGTATGGTACAGCAATGTAGTTTGCTCTTCTGTTGTACATCACGGTACTGCATGTAAGAGTTGTGCAAATAACAGCAAAGTCATCAAGGTGGAATTTCCTTTGACTGTTTCTTTGTTCTGAATATTGTAATATACATACTATCTACTATTCCTCATTTAGCAACCAATTTATTGAACGACCAGCTGTAGGACCAGAACCTGGTCGCTAAGGGAGGAATGTTTGTATATGAAAAACAGCTTCAGGGAGACTTGCTGACACCAATAATAAAGCTCTTTCAAAATTTTCTCTCTGCCTTTTGGGAGAACACACACAGAGTCATCTGAATGGTGAGTATTTTTAAACATCCGGTTGCAATGTCCTTTCCTTCTTGTGGCATCAGCAGGCCTCGCCGCTCCGCCTCAGCTCCGCCCTAGCTCCGCCCTATCTCCGCCTCGGCTCCGCCCTAGCTCCACCCTAGCTCCGCCCTGCCGTCTGCTTGTGTTTCGCTCCTCGCCGCGGAGCTGACCTGGCGGCGCCTGTTACCTGATGATGGTGGGTGCTTGAAGAGCGTGTTTGGGGAAAGATCTACTTTGTTTGCAACACTGTTTAATTATGAAAGAACTTTTTAAATTAATGTTCCCTTGTTAATTCCTTTCCCAAATTTAGTCTTTTTGTTCTCTTCGGCAGGCCTGTTTGCATCACACACCCATTTGGCAACCTTGAAACAAACTCACGACAGAGCCCATTTTCTAAGCAAATGTGCACGAATATGCAAACTATGAACTAGATTTCCATCTTTATGGCTGTGACAGCGGAAGGATAAATAGTTTTGTCAAGAATTCCCATTCTGAGATCAAAGATTAAACTATTTGCAGTCATGAAATTTATTTTCAGTGCAGTATCATCAAACGCAAGTAGTTGCCTTCATATCCAGAAGTAAAATGATGTCCTATTTACCTGTAATATCCTTGATTTCAAAGGACATATTTGAGAAACTACTTCTTCAATACAAAGTAGGATAGTAGGTAAAGTCAAATCTGAGTTTATTAAAGCAGTACTCTCTTGGCAATAATTGACAGTCGTGTGTCTGTCATTAGCTATAAATCCGATAGAGTTCTTCTTAATGGATCAAATGCTTTGAAGTGTGCATATGGGTTTGTACTACAAGCTGTTATGAACAGGTTGTTCGTGTCCTCTCCCGGTGTGTATGTCGAAGCTCTAAATTCCAATGTGAAGGTGCTTGAGGATGAGACTTTCGGGGAGCAATTACTCTTTCTGCCCATGTTCAGAGGTCAGAGTGAAATGCAGTCACCTAATGGCTGCTTACAATGAAGAGAAGACTGAGAACCTCCCCTCCCTTTCTAGCGCCTTGATCCTGGACTGCCAGGGCTCACGATCTATGGGGAAAATAAATTTTTCATTTAAATTACTCAGCATTTTTACATGGCGTCCTGAACAGACTAAGGAACAAGCAATATGTGCTCTATTAATAGACAAATATTATCTCTGGTACACCATGCGACAGAGACATTAATATGAAGTAAATTTCTTCAAGGATTCATAAATCCAATATACTGGGAAAAAAACTAAATCTAAGCTACTAAAAACTAATTCACACATACACATTTTTTACCCTACCCTTTCATAGTCTGTCAGAGTGAAAGGTAGGGTCACATTACAAATATTATTGTAATTCAGACATCGAGATATGAGAGGACAGGACTGAATTTAGTTCCAGAGCCTATTTAAAATTAAGTGGGTATTTGACTGTTCAAATGACTCTTTCTTTCTTCATTTATACAGCTCATGTTAGTGACTTTTGCTTAAATCGTTCCTGCATGGCAATTAATAATTAATTATTAAATACCTGAAATTTTTAAGTAGTTATCTACAGGAGATAATACATACAGACTTAGCCTTTGGTCACATTCCCTTCTGAAATTAAATTATATTATTCTTTGATTCTATATGAGTTGAAATAAATCACACAGCTTGGTGTAAGGGATCGGGACACTCTCCAAAGTTAACCTCTGTCAAACTGGTCATGGACATTTCAGTTCTTTTCTGTGAATAATCGTGCTGCCTGCCCAAATTCTGCCTACAGGTAAACATTACACTTTAACTAATAGTAATGAACTAACAGGCATATTACAGTGCACGTAATATCTTCTTTAAGTTCTTTATTCCTTTAGGAACTGTGATTACCAATCTAGATAAATTATCACTCACAGAAGACCCAATAATACTTGAATGGAGCCAGAATTATCTTACTCTGTGGTTGCATGAGGCAACCTGAAATCATTTAAATTTAAATATTTTGGATTGGCAAACATAGAGTGCATCTCAGAAATATCTTGCAATTTATGTATATTGAATATCTTGTAATTTATGGATATTGCAAAGCTTGATTTAGCCTCATTTACACTAATTGATTTAGGCTCATTTCTACTAGTCATGATTGTAATTTAAAAGCCACTGTTTTCACTACTAAAGCTGATTTTATCCTCTAAATACTGATTGCCAAACCCTTCATTGTTGATGGAGATGGAAATAACAAAAGCACTCTGTGCTATCTCTTGTACAGACTTCAGGAAAACAATGCCACGGACTTATTGGCACCAAGATTAAAGCCTGGTGTCATCATACAACACAAAAATTTAAAAACTGTACCAGTAAACAACCAAAAAACCTAATGAAGTAGTTTCAGTCCAATGTACAATCCATTAAGATGGGTCTAATATCAACCACATTTCTGAGATCTAATTTAGTGCAAATTAGATAAAGTAGATAACGTTATTTTGCCTTCTACTGGAAATTATTTTGACTGGTTTTATATTGATTCCTTCCAGTTATTTTTTTGTCACTTTTATACTATGCCATATGTTATATCAATACTTTCATATGGTTGAACTCAAGATTGGCCTTATAACTTCATTTGGCCAATGACGTATCAGTGGGAAGCTTCTAAGAGGAAGCTTTCAGTGGCAGAATCTGATTCACTATGTTTTCTTTTCTCTCTACTATAAAAATGACAGTGCTCCAAAGAAATTCCCTGCAGTTTGGTCTAGAATTAAAGATGCACAGGACAAAGCCACATTACGTTCACGAATGACACATAGTGTGTTCGCAGGCTTTTCTGTGACTAAGACTGACATAGAAGCTGACACCTGCAATTTAAAGAAGAGGCTTAATGGTTTCAGGGAGTTCAGTCCATTGTCAGCTGACTGCAAGTTGAGAACATGGTGACAGAAGGGCCTGGTAGAGCACAGGTGTGTAGTTCATGGTGGCTGGGAAACAGCGAAGGGAAACATGGTGCCGAAGAAGATTTCAGGGGCCAGATACAATACCCCAGGTCACACCTCTACAGCCCAAGCAGACACAACAAGATGTGCTTTAGTACTGATCCACCAGGTGGTTCCCAGGCAAGGCGTGTTGGCACAATTAAGCTTGTCTACCATGGACAGCATGAATGAGAAAACTGTTGCTTTTTTGCACTGAACTGTTGGGAGCACTGTTTACTATAACACCACATAAGATATAAAGCACGGTCAAGATGTATGGTGAAAGTTTAAATTAAAAAAAAAATTATTACAGTGAAAGACACATTACCGTGAACTCCCCTGAAAATGCTCTTCCTCTCGCTTTGAACACACTTATCCCATCCTTGTCGCCACTTTCTGAAGAGGTTCTGGAAGTCCTCTTTTGTGAATGTGTTTATGAGATGTGATCAAAATTGTGGTAAATACTGCTATTGAGTGCTATCCACTAGAAAAGCAGGCTCGTGAAATATGTATAGCATGTGCTCATTTACCTTACTTACCCAACCCAGCACTGTGTGACTTCTGCTTTCCCCCAAAGTTAAAATGATCTGAAAGATAAAGGTTTTGAACTAATTCAGAGCATTGAGGCAGCCACGACAGGACTAATAGACTCATGAAAGAGGACTCCCAGAACTGCTTCAGAAAGTTGCAAGAATGATGGGATGAGCTTCTTGGAAGTGAAGGGGTGTGTGTTGAGGAAGATTAATGAGAAAGTGTCATTTATTACAATAGATTTAAAAAATCTGTACCCACATCGTGTTTTCCCACCACACTTCACACACTGAAAAGATAAATCCACAACAAAACACCCAGAATTGCAAGGTCAGGATCTCTGTGCTTTCATTTACCATGGTAGAGCGTGGAATTCGAAACTCGCTAAGCATGGGTTTGTGTCTGGACTCTATCTCTTACTAAATTTGTGAACTTCTTATCTACTCTTTGTTTCCCACTCACTGAAATATAGGTAATAGTAGTATAATAATCAGTAATATGATTCAGAAATTCATGTAAAGATAATTGAGACATGTTTAAAATACTATAGTAAGCTGATATTTTATATGAATCTTTTTATTATTACAGTAATTTATTTGATGACTTCAGATCATCAAATTATATTCTTTTCAAGGACAAGATTAATAGTCATAGTGTTTTTCCTTATGATGTAGTGTGGGGTTTTATTTGCATATTTGTTCATGGTAATGCATTCTTGCAATTTGATTTTCTAATGTAGCTTGGGATGTTTTTACTTATTTATGTATTTATTTGTTGGTGGTGGGGGTCGAACTCAGGGCCTTGGGCTTGCTAGGTGAGTACTCTAACCACTGAGCTAAATCTCCAGCCCCATTTTGTAAGTTTTTATTATATGTGGGGTAAAATTTAATCAGAAGAGACTAATGATATTGGCAAACTGGAGATTAATGATACAATCTTCATATTCTAGATCAGCAGGTCTCACACTTGGTTCACAAAAATTTTTGAACTTAAAATTTACTAAGGATTTTAAGTCATTTTGCTATATGGTTGATTTCTATTGTTTTTATGAAGTTAGAAATGAATACTGGGGAGTTTCAGATTATTTTTGAAAAGTATAAATAGTACCATTATATATTTAGGGTTAAAATTTTAATATAATAACCATATTTTATAAAACAAAAACAAACTGTTGAGAAATGTGGCATTATTTGAAATCGTATCCGTATGTTTATTGTCAGACTTAACTAGAAAATATCTGGGTATTCATACTGCCCCTATCTTCCACTTGATGCCGTCTTTTGCTTTGGTTGAAGTATATAAAGGATGATGGCTTCCCGCAGATTTACATTTCTAAAAGAAAGTTGTATTTTAGTAGTCTTTCCAATAATTGTGGAAGTCTTCTCTGATACTACACCAAAGCCTGAGATACGGCAATTTCTTAAAGTTCAATTGCAATATAAAATCCAAAATTTTATCATTAGGCTTTGTATACTCTCTTCTAATCTATGGGGCATCTTGCACACTGAATAAGTGTATTATGCGTCTGTGACTGACTTTATAAAATCACACGTTGGTTACTCCTAAAATAGCGGCTCACCGAGCCCAACAGATTTTTCAAATGGTGACATATTTCACTCTGCAAGGTCAAAAAACACATTATTCTCCCCGCCAATATCTTCAGAGGTCTATTTACCTTTTAGGATGCTCTTGGGCTCATGGTGAATTCAGTTTTCTGATTTCATTTTTCACGCGGAATCATATTTTACCACTTGAAGCAAATATGGTGAGTTGTTTTCTTGAACTGACAGGTCCACTTTGCTCACTTTGTTCATCTTTTGAAAAATATGTGTGAAATACCTGCGACTGTATAGCCATAACATTTTCAGTCATTCTTTCAAATAAAATTTCGAACCACAAGAAAAGATGCATGTGAGTTTTACCTGGAGGCCACCATCGTACTTCCGCGTGTGGCAGGAGTGTTTCGTGCATCCTGTTTTTCACTTATACAGGTTATTAAAAGATGCGTACTCGATGGTAGAGGCTCAGAGGTAAAAGTCATTTACTTATCAGGACTTTAAGTAAACCTGGCAATAGGATTTTTTATTTTTTAAAAAATCTGAGCTCTCCTGTGGAAGAATACAATGAGGACAAGTGCGGTTGGGTGCCCGTGTCTGGGTCGTGCTAGGACACCAGCAGTCTTATCTGCAGCTGCTTTCTCAACATCACTACAAACGTCAACACAGTGAAAAATAAAACCGAACGACACTGTAGGATTCTTACAACAATAGTGTTTGCTGTCAGTTACCCTGAAATGTGCTTATGGACTGATAGCAATGCAAACAGCACTTCGAGAACTACCGCTGTAGATCAGCAGACCCCACTCTTGTTTCTGTTTTCAGAAAAAACGGACTGTAAAGAATTTACAGAAGCACTTTGCTGATAACAATAGGAGCCTTCTATGCAGACTACTTAATGTGTCAAGTACATGCGAAGTACCTTAGACACATCATCTTATATTAACCATGTATGATATATTATTGCACCCATTTTGTCATGAGGAAATTGATGGGCATGAAAGATTAAACAATATCCTAAGATCACCGAGCTCATAATTTGTGAGGCTGAGAACAGAACCCTGGCATTTGCAGTGTAAAACCTTAGCTACTCTTAACCACAAAGTTAACTCATTTTTCAATAGAAATACACATTTTACCGTAAATTTGAGGTGACTGAGGGAGTATGAAAAGGCAGTTTATATAAATAATCTTTGTTCTGGAAATTAGATCACTTATAAATATTCTAAGTGAGATTATTTCTTTCCTCAGATGGTTTACTATGGGGCAGCATTTTATGTGTTTTTTTCTATAAAAATTCCTAGTTTTGTCTTGATTCCTGTTTCTGTATCAATTTCTACTGTGAAAATTTAGACTCTCATCCAATGGATGCTCATTTAAAATTTTTGGTGGAAAGCATTAAAAATGTCCATTTTAAAATCTAGATCCTTTTTTGAAATGGTGGAATTTTGGTGGCTGCACACACTCACTTGGGAATGTCATCCCACTCTAAATTAATCAGACGTAGCTTCCTTTTTCTGAAGCCCATTATTTTCTTTCAGATGTTAAGCCCACAGGAATGGAATTTATTTCATCCCCAAGTCGTCTCCTGGGTGACGTCATTGTTGTTACTCCAGATAACCCAGGCCGGATGATAGGGGGATAAGGAGATGTCTCTTTGACTGTACCCTGCCAAGGGCTGATAACCTCACAAAGTCTGCCACTTCCTTTCCAAGTTGGTTCTTCTCTTTTAGATAACAAGTTCCCCTTGGGACCAGTGGGAACTCTGCTCCAGCAGTGTGAAACACGTATCCAGAGAAGCGCTGGTATCTAGGGTGTGGGAGTGTAACTAGGTCCCTCGCACAGGGCTCCTGAGCTGTGCGAGTCTGCGATTTTCTCGGGGGACAGAAGTACACAGCCCCTGTCTCTGCAAGTCTACTTTGCCACAGACGCTGGACCTGATCTTGTGGAAGAGGAGTACACATTGCTACTAAAACTCGGGAGACCAAGCACGCTTGCACATCAGAAGTGTTCACACACATCCATTGTGCGTGAGCTGGGAAGTCGTGGTAAACAGGATAGCAGGTTCCCGCCCTTGGGCGAGGTCCCCTCAGAACTGCATGCTTACACGCATGCCCATTGTCTACAAGCAATTTTAGTGGGGTTCATCTGACCTTCGGCTTATTTATAGGACATGAATGAGCTCCACGAAGAAGAAAATGTTTCTTAGAGTTAGGATCTCTTATAACTACCTGTTCGGTCTCACTCAGGCGTCAGTTGTGACTACTACACTGCAGAGATGCAGAACACTTCCCTGCACAATCGTGTTTCTTCTTTCTTAAAGCAGCCAGCCCATCCTCCTCCTGGGATGTTAGTAAGTCTTCGAGTCCCAGTTCAGCTCTTACCTTCTCTGTGGAGCCTTCTACATCCTCAGACAGAGCAAAAGAGCCCTTCTGTAGTGCTCTCCAGAGCGTCGAGGAAGCTGGAAAGCCCATATTCCCTTCCCGAGAGTTGGCATGAAGGACACTGGTTCCAAGGCAGCTTTGCTACCTCCTGCCACTTAAAGTACAGCACCTTTGATTTCTTTAAGTAAATTATAGACTAAGTTGAGTGCTCACATTTGATAAGTAGCTAGAAGACCCGGTGCAGAGTCAGCGCTCGGAGTGTATTAGGCGATAGCACCATAGTGAGTGCAACTGCTCTTCAGCCGCGGGATTACACGCATGTCTGCGTTCTTCGTGGGCCTGGAGGTGAATACTCAAGAACCTAAGTTAGACCACCTTCCACCTCTGCTCAGACTACTGCAGCGCCTCCTCTGGCACTCAAGGAGAAAGCAACGGGAGCCAAAGTCCTTGCAGTGACGTCCTACAGCAGGCTGCAGACACCTGCCCCCTTTTCCCCCTGTTCTCCCCCAGCACACACTCACCTTGACCAGTGCGCGGCTTCCAAGTTGTCCTTACACTTCAGCTGTCGCCTGCCCTGGAGTCTGCACTCGCTCCTCCTTCCCCTCAAACATGTCCCTGGCCACCATTATCTGGGAAGACCCTCCCGTGCCCGATTGCTCTGCCCCTTCTCCACACACCTTCACCCAGTTTCTTGCTTTTTATTTCTTTACAGCTCTTGCCACTGCCGTGCATTTTGCATGCTGTCTACTTCCGTTATCTGAATATACATTGGATGGGGTAGGATAATATACATTGGATTGTCTCTTTCACTCACCACCAAACACCTGACCACCTAAAATAGTGCTTGGTGTTATTACTGTGCTCAGTAGTTATTACTGAGAAAAAAAAATTAATGGTCTCTTCACTCTTGAAGTTCTTTCATAGTTTATTTGTAGGAGATAATAAATACTAATTGTAGAAAATTACTGAATTCTCAGATCATGTAATCAGTTTTTATCTTTAAATGTGATAATGAGAGATGATTTCCTGTGTGCACAAGTCTTTGTACTCAGTAGATGGATTGTTATTGCTCTTTTGGGGTCATTTTCTGAACCACCTTAAGAAAGTATTTATCACTCAGTGCTGTATTCTCCCTCTGTGGCGCTCACTCCGCAGCTAGGAAGTGCAGAAAATACTGCATAGTTGGCATCCAGGGCTGGATTTTTCCTCCTGTGTCTGGAAGCTTGAAAGAAGGAAGAACTAATTCTCTGCACTTGTGAACTTTTTATATGGGCTTTCGAATCACAAGAATTTTTCATCAAGAGGTTTAGATCATCCATGACCAGCTTTTACTCCAAGAAGCAGGTCTATTTACAAGGGCTTGGAACAAAAAATTCTAGCACAGAGCTGGAGTGCAGCCAGTATGTATAGAATTTGGCTTTCCTGCCATTCGTGGCTATTACCATTCAAGAATTAAATCCACACCAGGCTGCAGGTCTCTTTTTTCTCATCCACTTAATAGTGTAAAAATATAAGTTGTTTGATTTTATTTCTTAAGGAAAAAACTACCCTAATTTTATTTTTGGAAATATCTTTCAGTCTGAAAAATACCATTTTTTTCCCAAAACATGTTACTGAAAACCTTTTGCTAAGAACAAGAGTGGTGTGCATGTTGATACATACAAATACCCTGCTAAGAAAGATAAATACACACAGGTACAGCCTAAACTTTCTTTTATAATTGGAGACAGGAATAAACAGAGGGTTAGTTAGATGACAGGTACTCAGAAAAACACATGTTATAGATCTCTATTAATTATCAAAATGGCCATAGAGAGTTAAGTGACTTGTGAAGAATCTGGGTTAATTTTCTGTTATGTTTTGTTATCATTACACATTTTTTTGCTTGATAACTAAAAAGAAAAAAAAAAAAAACCTTTGCAAGTAATTCAGTAGCGTAACACCAAATGTAAAATAAGGTACCAAACACAAGGTGTGAGAATGTGGGTGGGGAATTGCTAAATTTAAATGAAGTTATCCTCAAAAGAGAAAACAAGAAATGGAGAAATGAGCCTCTATTTGGTTTGGGGAATTTGCTCACTCATAGGCCTTTCTACAAGGTCTCTTGCATTATTTGTTTTGTTTTTCTTTTTCTTTTCTTCTTCTTCTTCTTCTTTTTTTTTTTTTTTTTGCTTCGTTTCTCTTTCTTTCCTTACTAGGAATCAGACACGGCACATCACAAGAAGAACTACACGCAACTTGTAATCTCCCAGGAAGACGCAGGACAAAAGCAGCCGGAGTCAGGGGTACCACCGAGACCAGCCCCGAGTCCATTAGCACAGCAGTGTGGACAGAAGGGCTCCGCCCCTTCTGCCAAGGTCGTGTGCCTTCCCTGACAGATCGCAGGCTCTGTGGTGACAATTGCTTCTGAAGCTGCCAGACACAAACTTATGCCACAACATGTCAGCCTCCGAGATTGGACTCGAATGCCACAGTCAGCCTTATTAAAGTATTGTCAGATGTCAGCAGTGCCTTCTATTGAGGAACAAGTTATTGGAAAACTTGCTGAAAACGGGCTTTACTCAGGTGACCTGGGGCTTGGTTAGCCAGAGCAACCTTCGGGTGACTGTGGATGCAGGTGGTGTTTCAGAGTCATTAGCAAAGTGGTCATCTGTGGTGAACTGGAGCATCTGGGTCTCAACCCGGGGCTTCAAACACAGACGGTGCACGGGAGAGACTGTCTACAAGACAGCCATGGGCAACCATGATGCTGGGAGAAGGTGTCCTCTCCTCTCCACTGACCCTCTCATGGCACGAGTGGCTCATGAATTCCAGAGGGACTTGCCGTCCAGTTCAAGTGAGACTATCCAGCCTAAAAGTAAACCTTGCAGGTTGTACATAAAGACAGATTTTCTCCTCAGGGATGTGGCCAGATCTGTGTACTCAAGTAGTTAGCATGTCAGGAAGGGTTATATAAATATGAAATCTTGGTGAACCTTCCATGTGCATTTTATGTTCTTATATTAATTACTTTTCTAGAGTCAATGGTTTGCAAAAGAGCATATTTGCTATAGGACAAGTCCAAGTTACGACATTCATACACACAAGCCAAATACAGGAAGAGTGCAGAACATCTATCTATGCACTGGAGACCCAAAAGATCCAATGAAGGGCTGGGAGCCCTGCAAAGTCCCGTGTACATCCATGTCTGCACTAAAAGGCTGAGGAAATCTATACTGGAACCAGGATACTATGCTCAGAGCAGAGATGAAGACTAAAACTCCCCTACAGCAAACAGCAGCCGTCCCCAATGACAGAAGGGCCCCGAGCTCCTTCTGTGACAAGAACAGCCGAGTTGCCTTCAGTAGAACCATCCGCAACAGAGCTTCTCCTGGGAAACAGCAAGCCACTACCTTCTGCTCCAGTGTTTCTTTATGTTGTGCCAGCAACAGTCCTCAGGTGGATCCTCTACACCCAGAACTGCACCAACAGAACCACTCAGTCCAGCTGGGTGTTCCGGCTCAAACTGACCACGGTAAGTCCACCACAGTTCTCAGAAGAATTTGTTTTTTATCACTTGGACATAAAAAAATATATATTCCAGGGAAAATGGCCATCGACTTTACTACCTGCAGAACTGTCTACAAATTGCCCCCTTAGGGTTGTGATTTCTTCATTTATAAAATGCAAAAATTTGAACTGGTTGTGAAGATTTAATGATTTCATAAATGTGAAGTACTTAGGTCTATACCTGGCTTATATTGTGCACTCAGCAAACATGAGATATTTTATTGTCAGAGCAGTTATTTTTGTGCCATCAGTTTGCTCCATGATTCATAGTTAACATGTTGATAAGTGCAGAGCTGAATTGACGTCTAGAAAATGGATCCTTAAAACAACAACAACAACAACAACAACGAAAAACAAATGGATCCATGGATCCTTGCTGGGGGAGCTGGATCGTGAGGGCTGACCTTGAGGACTCTGACCCTGGGCCCCTTGCGTCTGGAGCTCTTCCCCTATTCTCTGCTTCCTTACTGCCAGAAAGTGAGCAGCTTGGTTGCACCGTGGTCTTCTGTCATAGTGTTTTTGCCTTGGAGCCAGCCAACCACAGGCTAGACCACTGAAGAAAGCGTTACTCACAGCCGTATACACCATTTCCTCCTTGTGATGGTACGCATGGGGCTTTTGTCCTTGTGATGAGAAAGCTCTCATATAGGTAGTGACATTGAGTTTGGCCAAGTAGCTCAAATGAATCATTTTTTGGAGATAGTCTCTATATTGCTGTACTCAAATCCTATTCTGTAATGACTGTATCTGGAACCACTATGGTCACACTTAGTAAGCACATTTAGGATCTAGAGAATACTTCATCTTTTACTGGAAGCATTTCAAAAATTCCCCACAGATCAGTCATTCTAGAAGTTCAGCGACCAATGTGGTCACCAGGAAGATTGTCAACAGATAATTTCTGGGCTCTGTCCCCATATTTTTGATTTATTGTTTTTCCCTTCCTAACATGTCCCCTGATGCTACTGTTATCCTTGGTGCTGGGAGCACATTTCAAGTAATGAAATGGTTCATCTCTCTTTGCATTTTCCACAGTCTGTGTTTTTGTCTTTGCTAGTTGACTTTGACAGCTTTTGGCTATGCATTTCCAATTGGAAACTGATGAAGGTCTGATAATAGCAAGCTTTGGAAGTAAAGCAACAGCAAGTAGAAGACTACAGTGGTTAACAGTAATTTTGACAGAATAGCATCCTCTGCACTCTTTCACTGCTACATTTTTGAGACTACATTAAATTCGCTTTCCATTTCATAGTTGCTTTGTGTTAATCCTGTGTGTTA
Source organism: Hystrix cristata (assembly GCA_004026905.1). Lineage (NCBI taxonomy): Eukaryota > Metazoa > Chordata > Mammalia > Rodentia > Hystricidae > Hystrix > Hystrix cristata. The sequence goes on along the minus strand of PVJO010008284.1, from coordinate 31,470 downwards.
CATGACCACTATTTCTGGCCCTGAAGACAGTAGAAAATATTACTAAGAATGATCCACTTTAAGTAGTTCTTTTTTAAAAAATTAAGGGATGTTTTCTTTATTAATCCTTTTTCTCTTGCTTTCGTAGACTTTGAGAATCACATTGACTAATAAGTCAGATTTAGAATGTGATATGATGAAGCATGTATGAGATGCAAGACTTGAGTGGAAATTCTGTTTTTAATAACTATTTTTACACTGCTTGGCATGTAAGAACATTATTAAGAAGAACAGTGAGCTCTCAGTACTAAAACTACATGTTTCTTTTTTTAGTTCAGGATTCAGAATTCTGGCTGAGTATTTCTCAAGCAGAATATTTCAATCTCGAGGTGGGTCAGGATATGCTTGTTTTTCTTTTTTAAATTTTTTAAAAAAGTAACTTCCCAACTGAAGAAATTCAGTCAACCTTGAAACCCGTGAAATGAGCAATAGGTGGATGGGACAAAGTTCTTTCAATTTATCATAGACAGTATCCACATATTGTCTCTTCCTATGGTGGGTTGTGATTATGTGATCTTTTTAAAAGCAGCCATTGATACAGAATACAAAGAGAGCTCTCCCACATCAGGACAGAGTTCACTCCTTCAATAGACCTTCCCGATGCGGTTGCTACAGTTTCCACCACACCTGTAAATAACTTTGACCTTGTCTTGGAAATCCTTCACCTTGGCTGTATGCATGGCAAAGCACTCATTTCAGTCTGAACTCTCTAATTTAGGATATTTGGTCTAACTGTAATACATAGCGACTCGGGAGATACACTCCCAAATACCTCGGTCAGGCCATGTGTAAACTATCCAGAGACAAGTGACCACAGGCTTGAGCCTCGGGAGGAGGATTTGAAATAGCAGCCAAAGAAAGCTGTACCTTGTGAAATGGGCATGCTATTCTGGAAACAAAGTTGCCTTTTTGAGAAGTGTGCTTTTGGAATGCTTCCAACCTTGGGGTGACATTAAGCAAAATAAGAGTTAAAATGGAGTCCTTCAACCTTGTTCTCCAATAAGCTTGGAAGTTAGGATCAGACTTCCCACCGGGGGGAAGGGCCGGGCCAGAGAAACTGCTGAGGAGAGAGAAAAGTGCTTTGCAAAGACAGGATGTGCCTGTGCGCTCTCTCTCCACAGCTGCATCCTCAAAGAGGATAAATGAGGCCATATTCACTCATTAATCAACCCGGAGAGATCACATACATAGAAAAAGGCCCCAATCAAGATGCTCGGAAGTTCTGGCCCTCGTGCATCAGTAGTAATCGCCTGGAATTGTGCCTGTGATTCCTGGCGCTGGCCTGGGGCCTGTCCTCTCTCTGCGACAGTCCCGTTGGGGTAGCGGGACCCAGCTCCCCAAATCCTGTCTGTAGCTAGGGCTTCTGCCTGACACCTCGGCCACCTCTCACTGGGTTTGCCAGAAAGGAAATGGCCACTGGAGGTGAAGGGGTAGGGAAGCCTTGGTGGCTGGGGGGGCGCGGCTGAGAAGTTAGTGGGGAACCATCTGTGTCTTTCCCTAGAGTCTTATTTAATTTGGTTCATCTCTGGTTTGGGCGGGCTTTGTCTTTCTTGTTTTGTTCTTCGTGGCCAACATTGCACGCAGCTTTCATTTTGGTAGAGAGCGAGTTGAAGAGTCCACCTTGAGCGGCTCTGGGTGAGACTGAGCGGGCTGCCCTGAGGGACCCCGCTGAGAGCCTGGTGCGCGGTCCTGCTCCGGGCTTTGCGCCCCTCGAGCCGCACTGCGGGAAGCTGGGTTTGGTGATGGACGGAGAAGACTCGATCTTGTTAATAAAGAGCTCCTGCCCTCTGTGCGTCACTTCAGGTCCTCAGATGTGAGAGCGGTCCTTCTGGCATCTTCTCAGCCATTCGGGGGTGCAGGAGATGGCCCGGAGTCTCTGTCCTTTGGACGAACCGAAGGCGCTTCCACCCAGGCGCGCATTCTGCTAGCACTGCAGAGATGCACACGGGGAGAAGCCAAACCCGAGAGATGACAATGTAGGATGGAAATAAGCGGAGGTGCACAAGCTTTTAGAAGAGATCTCGTGTGTAGAACAGAGAACCCCAGAGAGAGTGTCTTCGCAGATTCGGATGTAGCGGGCAGATTTGCCCAAACGAGTTTCTATAACGTTTCCCTTCTTGATAATCATACTTTTTCTTCAGTGATGTAATCTTTATAATTTGAGAAAGCACCTTCCATTGAATTCAAGTTGACTTTTACCTTAAAAGCAGGGGTTGGGGGTGCAGTGTGACCTACACGGCACACAGAAGACAACTTCGAATGTATCCCTATCAACAGAGGGATAAAATAAAAAGCCTGATTAATAGTTGGACGAAGGTGTCCAAGGACTGCCACTTGTGGCTTTGCAATACTCTGTCCCGTCTTTTCTGTAGATCTCTCTCTCTCTCTCTCCTTTGCTGTTATGTTTACCTGGCAAAGATCAGCTTTTTGAGATTTTAGGACGGTGTCGTGGTGGTACAGGTTGTGGTCAAGAAAAAAGAAAATTAGTTTGAGCAGGAAGCACACAGCTGAGTCGGAGTCAGAGCGGAGCTGGGCTGTGCTCTCAAGATGGGGCAGACCTGAGCAGCTTTCCCAAAAATTCACAATGAGGCGGGGCTGAAATTACTCAGTTTAGCAAACACATTTTGCAGCAATGTCTGGATTGGGAGAAGAAAGGATATCTTCACGAACTCTCAGTTTTATATGCGTTTCTGTGGTCAAATCTGGTTATAATAGCTTGCGATTCTTAAAAATTGACACTGATACTTCTCAAGCTTGAAAATAAGTACATATTGATTGCAAAAATTGTTGAAAATACAGAAAATGTAAAAAATATTTAAAACTCACACAATCCCGTAGAAATAACCAGGGTTAACATTTCACAGTATCCTTCCCTGCTTATTAGTTACAGGAACATGTTTTTAGAGCTACATTTAGATGGGAGATGTCAGGAGAGGCTCACCTAGTGATCAGACTCTCAGGGATCCACTGTCTGTGCAGAATTTAAGAGAAACTATGAACCCTCAGTGGACTGCTTTTTATCAATGCCATGAGCGTCTCACTCTAAACAAAATCTGTAACAACACATGTCTCCCTGGTCAAAGACACCTTCTCCAAATTCTTGTCCTGAATAAGTAATTCTATTGTTCTTTTATAGATAAGATTATGGTATGATTTTTTTCAATGTAAAATTTATCTGGAACATTTTCTTTTGTCACTAATCAATATCCTCCTGTATTATAAATTTTACATTTGCCTACTGAGTCTTTACTTCTCTAAACAATCCTCTGTTTTTGGTTATTTAGACTATTTCTTATTTTCCCCTTTATGTTTAATTACTTAACCTTTAAAAACAGAACTATTGAGTCAAACTGTAAGAGAATAATTTAAGGTTTTTAAACCTTAAGAAAATTTCTCCTTACAGCATTATTACTATTCACAGTTCTATAGGCAACATAAGATGGCAGACATTTGCCAACAGTTGTGCTAACGTTGGAAGTTACCTAAGAAAACACAAAAGCATACCAACAGAAACCAAGGACAATCTGACAGACTATTCATTATATCTCACTGCTGTTTTAATTTGCATTACTTTGACTGGCAGCAGGCCAATTTATTTCAATGCTTGCACAGACTGTTTTCATTTTAGTTCTTCTAGTCAGTCTTTTAATATCCTTTAATGATCTGTGTCCTGTAACGATTTTTCCCTTTTTAACCAAAGTGTGTGTCTATGACAAGGTGTTGTTGTCCTCCCTTTGTCATGCAAGGTCAAGATATTTTTATGAGCTTTATCTTTTGTCTACAAATCCTACTGACTTTGTTTCTGAAATAATGAATTAAACAGAACTGTTTAAATCTAACACTATTTCATCCTATCTTTAATATTTTCTGAAATTAAGAGCGAATCATATCCCTTCACATTTTCTTCAGTCATGTAGCATTTTCTTATTTAAATTCAATGCTATACTTAACAGGGAATATATGTTGGAGCGGAAAACAATGAACCAGTTAAAGTCACTTCATTGGAGAATTGATATGAAACGAAACCATGTATGCAAATACAGTCATATACTTACAAACGTACATATGACTTTGCGTACACATAAATAAATGTGCTTATGTGTGTGTACACAGATTTGAATTTTGTTACTTTAATTTATATTTCATGTCTTCTATGTTTATGTCAGTACAACTACATTTTCATTATTGCTCCTCCATATTTGTTACATCAAGGAAAGTATGAACTATTCATTGGTTAATATTTTTACACATTTTTTTTTATTTTTGTCAATCATTTATCTTTCTAGAGATCCTGGAAAATCATACTTAAAAATCTACAGAAGAATTCCTGTTAGAGTTTTTAATGGAATTGTACTAATTAATAATTTTAATGTATTATAATTTGATGATACTGGATGACTTGTATTTTTCAAAAATTTAATGGGGTTTCTTATAAGTACTTTATGAAGAAAGATTAAGAGAATATTGTTTTCTTTGGTAGAATTATCAAAATAGTTTTTCTAGTTAAAAAAATACTAGAGGAAAGTGTGAGAGATATATTGATCTTCCTTATATCTGTGTTTTGCAAATTTCTTATATTTCTGACAATATAACCCTACATGTTGTGGTATTTTATTTTATGGCACCCAGAAGACAATGATTATTGCATATTTATTGTGAACTTTACTTTTAAGCCTTCACATTTTTCTGTGTACATGATGCTGAGACTTGCACGCAGGCCTGATGCTTGCTGCGAAGCTCTCCACCACCGAGCTACATCCACAGCACAGTATGAGTATCTGAGTGCCCCACTTTACTTTGATTCCGTTTTAGGCTGATATTTATTATCCTCAGTTTCTTTTTGTTTACAGTTCCCTGAAAGGTATTTTCTTGTTCTTTTACTTGAAATATTTTACCTAATTGTATTTTAGATGCTTCTTACAGAAATAGCATTTTTATAACAGAAATAAAAAGTATAATTTAAAATCTAAATCAATTGAAGCAGCATCTGTCTTGAAGAACTGGGGAAGAGTATGGCAACAGGTATTAGCATAATTTATATTTGTGGGAAAATAGAATCTGTAACTTCTCTGCATTTCCATAAGCTTATGGAAGGGGGGAAACAGATAGTGAAATGTTAATGTCTACACTTTGGGGTTGCTGAAAGGTGACACTCAGAGTAGGAGGGTAGCTTGAGTAGTGATGATAATAAGACTTTGGAAAAGGACAAGTAGGATGGGAGCCTATTTGTGCTTTCAATACTGGATAAACTGCTCTGCCTTGTAAAGTAAGCATTCCTGCGCTTTCTACAAGCACAGTGGTAAGGGCCTCTTGGAAACTGAACAGCCAAGAGGTTGCCAAGGAGTCTTGAGATTGAAGCAATGCCACAAAACAAGGTAACATAGCATCTTCCACGGCACCAAAGCTTCAGCCAAGACTGTAGCCCTTTCCACTGCTTGGCTAGGGAGCTTGGCAGGGGGAGTCTTGGAAAGAACTAAGGCGAGAGGTGAACGGGCTTGGGGTCACGTATAAGTGGGATTCAGAGTTCAGAAATAAAAAAACTGAGACCAACAGTGGCTAGGGGAAGGGATGGGGGACGGACGGCTCCACGGCACTCATCTTGTAACCTGTATGGTGGTAGAATGAGCGTTTCTCTGACTGTCCTAATCTAATAAGAGAATGTAATCTCGCCTTGCTCTAGATTGCACTTAGATTTATTTGTTTACCTTAGTTCGGCCTTCTTGGCTTGTGCTGAAGACCCTCAGGCCATTTGATGCTTCTTTAGTATTTCCTTGTTTTTCTACCCCAACCTTCGTGCATCTATGATTTGAAGTTCTATGTGTGGTATTTTTAAATAATGGCGACATTTAACACTTCAAACCTTTAGACTTACAATTTATCTTTAAAATTCAATATGAAACAGTAGTTAGAAGTCACATTAAATGGAAATTCAGCTTGACTTTATTTCCCTCTTCTTTCCCCTGCTATTTTTCAGTGTGTGATTAAAAACTGCTTTTCATTCTTTCTGTGTTTTGATCTCTAGTCATCACTCTGTGAGCTGAAACACAGTATCATATAGTTTTCGGAAAGAGTACATGACTGGACATTTTTTTTAATACTTGAATTACTAAAAATTTCTTTCTATAGCTTTTTCATACGAACAAAATCAAAGATGGATAAATACATATTGAGCTAAATATCTTATTATTACTTTTTCTTCTCAGAACCCCATAAAGATAGCTTTGTTGTCTTCTCTTATTAGTGTTAGAAAGGTTATATCTAAATGCAATTTGAATTTTGTCCTTTTGAAAGTGATTTGTTTTCCCGTATACTACTCGAATGTGTTACAGCCCTCTATTTTGTGAAATGTAAAGGTCATAACTAGGATATACTATGAAATTGTCTGTTCATTACTCACAACTTACATTTATCAAATGCCTTTAATAATGACTCAACATTTCTTCATCATAAACAGTTTATTAAAATTGTATTTATTACTAATTTTGTGATTTCTTAAAAGCAGTTTTTTAAAATAATCAGATATGTAATATAGGTTGAGTTCTATGACTCTTTCCCATCTAACATATCTCATTTAATTATTTTCATTTTATTTTCTTTCTTTGAGCTCTAGATTAATTTCTGAGGTTCATATTCTACTATACTAAAATAACCTTATGATAAATCCAACCTGCTCTTTACTCTCCTTGTCAAAGCTTGCAGTGCAAGTAATAAGTGAGTTCATTGTCTCTGGAGACTTTACCAAAAATAATAAACTAAGTAAGAAGTTTTCCCTTTAAAAACTTTTTTTTTTTAGACTATGGGGGCCACTGGGGATTGAACTGAGGGCCTTGCCCATGATAGAAAGGTTACTACTGAGCTACACACCCAGAAACTTTGCCTTTCTTTATCACTGTGTGCTAATAATCAGAATGATGCTGGTGTGATGTATTGGTTATGTCCCCAGTCTTGGAGGGCCCACAGAGCTCTGCATTTAAATGGTGATTTTAAAAATGAATAATCAGACCTGTAGGTACTTCAAGTCTGTCTTTCTAAGTGACCACCTGGAGTTTTTGTTTGCATTTTAAAATTAGAGTGGTGAAGCATAGTGAGAACTATATGGTGTAATGCTTTTTTTGATATAAGAAAAGTTTAGTTCATGCAGATAATATTTTAATGCACTTTCAATATAATTTCAAGTGCAATGTATTCTTTAAATGTTGTTTCAAAATTAAAAATAGTGAAAAGAAAATAATGTTACAACTGATTATGAAGTTATCAGTATTTTTTGTTGTATAGCAGCAGAAGGTTTAGAAAATTCCCTGATCTCATTATCAAACATGATAGGAATCCCACTGCCAACCATGATGATAGTTATCTTTTTGTAGCTGCCTTACTACATAACAAAGTCTGAACAACCTGTTGTTGAAGAATGTCTCCATTTGCTGACATTTCTTCTTCTGGGTGCTGATGCTAGAATGAAAACTTTATAACCATAGAGATGTTCCTTGATTTGGCCATTTGGTCTACCTTGACCTGCCTTTGCTCCCTGTAGCCCAGCTCTGTGTGAATGGAGCTAGGGGAGATATTTTTACACTCTCTCAACTTACTTCCTGAACAAAATGACTTTTGTCAGCTGTCTACACATCTTTTATTTCAGTCCTATCTGAAATCCATCTTGAAGAAATTGAGCAAAACTGATTTTTGAGGGGTGACTTTTTAATCTCCAGATGCATAGAAATCTTCCCCTATGAGAGTTTTCTTCTCAGAGAAAAGACGCGAAGATTATAGGAAGACAACTTTGTTTGTGTCATTATTTTTTCCAAAGCTCTCTGCTTCTTGTTGACTTAAATTCCCCACATTCTTCCTCTCTTTAAAAGCATTTCTGTAGGAGGTGTCATTAAACAAGGAGTGTGTGTGTGCTCACATGCGCATATGCAATCCTGAGCTTACGTGTGTTTTAAATACTTGCAGCTGGTTGAAAGGCGCTCTAGAGTAATCCTATAATTATAATGTACTGAATAGCTCTCATGAATCCATACATTTTTATTTTTCTTCCTTTTAAAGGCATTCATGTAAGAGTCTGAATAAAGGTGCTGTTATGACGGATTACTGACCTAGGATTTTTTGAAGTTTATACATGCTTGCATTTCTAAAAGATGAGCCTCCGAAAACAGATTTCATCATTTCATCAATTCAGGAAATACAGTTTCTATGATCCCAAAGAGAACACCCACAGTAGCTAGTAAGGGTAGTTGAACAGGTTAAGAATTATTGTTTTGAAGCTGAAAGTTCAGAATCAGTTCAGGGAATTGTGGAATAGCTAGGATTTAAAAACTCCTTATTTCTAGCCTATACATTTCATAGCTGATAGTTTTCCTGCTCTTAGATTTATCCAATGTCATGTACCTTAGTAAAACCCATTCTGTGCAACATGATGGAATCCCTGGCCTCTAAGGAAGTTCTAAAAAGCTCATAGTCTTCACTGCAAGTTTCACAAGAATGTACAATTCCTGGGAAACATCAGCAGGATTTAGGGTCATTCAGCATTGAGCTGGGAACCTGGGATTGATAGGTAGAATCTTGTTAGTGAGATATGAGTTGTGACTGAAAAATAAGTGAATGTTTAAATTTTTAAAAATGTATTACAGTAAAAGACACATTGCTATTAATCCCACTCAAAATCCTCTCCCTATTGAAGCAGTTCTGGAAGTCCGCTTTTGTCTCTTTAGTCATGCTGTCCTGGCTGCCTCAATATCTGTCATTGATTCAAAACTTTTACCTGTCCTCGTCATTTTGACTTTGGGAAAGAGCCTGAAGTTACGCAGTGCCAGATTTGGTGAACAGGGTGAACGAGGACACACTGTACCGTGTTTATGAGCTGCCTTTCCCTCGCATGGCACTCGGCCGAGGCATTCACCATACTGTTGGTAACATCTTGTAGGGACACTCATGGAAGAGGAAGGACTTCCAGAACTGCTTCAGAAAGTGGCAAGAACAACTAGAGGAGTGTGTTATAACTGATTTTGAGGAGGATAACAGCAATACTTGTTGCATTGTAGTAGTTCATTTTTAAATTTTAAATATTCAGCATATTATATAGATAGAAGGATAATCTAGATTCCAGAAGGATAATCATTCAGTATTAATAGCTTATTTCCTCGAAAAATTAATATGTTTGTTGTTGAGGAGGTAACCTTTTAAAAAAGGGTGCAGAAAGACTATTAAAAACAGTCCAAAATTTTTAGTGAGAATAGTAGTCTATGGGACAAAGTGAATCATTTGTGCACACAGGAGCAAGGAGCCATTTCACTTCTGGCTCCAAGATGGAGTCTCTGTCTGACCTTTTTTGAATAATGTCTCTCATGTCCCTTCTATCACTCAAATTCATGTTCTGTGCTATCTCCATGAACTACAATTTACTTCCTGGACACAGTTTTCTTTACGAGGCACTGCACTTTTGCATGTAGTAATCTCTCTGCTTGGAACACTTTTCTCATTCTTGCTTACATAATATTCCCCTAAAACTCCCACTTATGCATCAGGAGTGCACTTCACATGTACTTCCTGCTGCGAAAGTTTCTTCCCTCCTATAAGGAAACGGTGGAAGTTATACTTTTTCTTTGTCCTCGGCACTCCAGCCCCTTTACCACGCCCAGCACTGTGCTCTCAGGGGCTGCTGCATACTGTTTATATTGTGTGTCTTCTCCATGCCTCTGTCTGCTGGGTTACAAGTGCTTCAAGAACTGAAGCATGTCCTATTCCTCCGTGCTTTGCCGCCGTCTTAAATAGTGCCTGCTGTTTTCGGGAAGATCAAATATGTTAAATGCATGAAGGAATGAATAAAAAATTCCATAATATTGGATACATCTTTAGTTAGTTTGTCTAAGAAAGATGAATTTATAGTTGCATTTATTAAAGTCATAAAGAAAGAAGCTCTGAGTACCACAGCATCTCTGGCAGATGAGATTTCTAGAACATCAGAAAATGAGACATACAGGCATTGTTCAAGGGAACCTGAGGACTTGACAAATTTTCTCCTTGTAGATGAGAAAGTTCTTTACTTATGATTACTTTTTATTAGGAACAAGAATATTCGTAAATAGTCCTTTCAAAAGAAATACCTTGATCAGTGGAGATTTTCTGGCCCTCTGATGAAAGATTGAGCATGTAGTAACACTTTGCTTCTCCTCTAACACTGGCAAGACCCTAAAAGGAAAGAGGATTCCCAGCCGCTCACTGGAAGGGACAGAGAAATCACTTGGGGGCTTGTGGTCTTGGAGCATTTTCTGTGATGGCACTTACCAGTGCTCCATTTGCTACCACTGGCTTACTACATGAGTAAGAGACCATGGACTGTACACACATGATCGCTCTCTGCCATCTGCGATCCACCTGCAGGGCTACAAATTATTTATACTGAACTGCATTGACCACCCTTTTCTGTCCTGCACCTATCGAAGACAGTCTGTACAATGGGAAATGTCTGCTTCTAGAGAAAAATTCTTCAGGTCCCCAGTTAGGTATTAGTAGAACTAACTTACTACGTAACTGTAGTGTACTTACGGATAAGCATCTGTTTTTAGGGAATTCATGAACATGTTCATAGCGTGTGTAAGATGATCTGGTAGCTAACACATGGCCTAATTGATCTTATCTGCATGTGAACTGGTCCTCTTCATAATTTTGTTCTTCCTTTCAAACATACTAGCTCCTACTTCTAAAATTAGTAATAATGTAAATGGGGTGTTTCAGAATCTGTCCCTGCGCTAGAAATCTGTTTATAGTAGCTAGTTACAGAGAATTATACTAGAGCTTCTCAAATGTCTTGCCAAGATGCCTTTGTGGGCCCCAAATGGCAGAGCGTGTGTGGGATATTGATCCTTTCAATCTCCAGTGTAACCGGAAGAAACCCTCTGACGGCTTCTCTGGCCACAGTCAACTCCATACTTCTATCTCATTTGAATGTGATCATTTTGCGTGTGAGCTATGATGTGAAAAAAGTTTCAGAAGCAGTGAATTGCCACATGTTTTTACAGAAACTCAGGAAGTGTATATTTTCAAGGGAAGTACAAAGATATTGATAGCGTCATAGCATAGTGACCGGGAGCCTGGATTTGATGACAGGCTGTCTGAGTTTGAATTCCTAATCTGTTCTTTTCTAGTTGGACCACGGTGAACAAGTCACTTAGTGCCTCTGTGCCTTACTTTTTTTTTTTTTTTCTTAATCTGCAGCCTAGAGATAATAACATATCACAGCATACAGGGCTGAGAAGATAAATAAAATACATAGCCAAAATTTGTAGACCATGTTTGATACACAATGCTGTGGAAGTGCTGACTATTCTGATTCACTTTCCTGCTAAGGAGTAAGTTCAATGAAGTGTCATATATTTAGTAAGAAAATTTGTTTCTAGCCCTTGTTTGCTACCATTAAGACTGGCTCATCTCCAATACACTATAAACATGTGCTATATGTCCAGAGTTATTTAGGTCGGCCCTGTAGTGCCAAAGAATTTTCTTAAAATTCTCAACTTTTATTGACATCAATCTTCAAGCAACAATTTCAAATTCTGGGTGAGTTGATAAATTACATATTTTTCCCCATGGGTCAGAATCATCCATGAATTAATAATTAGGGTAATATTTTGGAAAACAAAAAAAATCAAAGAAATTGGTGAATTTCAATAGCTTATCCACAAGATTATTGGTCTCATCATAATGTTTCAGTAGGGTAACTTGGGAAGCAAAGCGAGCCTGAAGGCTCCATCACTCCTAGCAGGGCGGTCAGCTGAGGGAAGGAACATCGAGGGCTCCAGAACTTTGTAAGTCTAATATCTGAGTGCAAGTAATGCTGCTGTTTAAAATTCATGATATGCTACCGATAACTGAATGCTTTGTTGACTAACAGTTGTCCAATTTCAGTCGACTTTTTAAAGAACTTATCTTTGGTAGGTTAGTACAAGGTAGAGGTCCCCAGTGGATCTGATATTATGATTGATTTGACTCAAACTATAAGTTTCATACCTAAAAATGGTCAGATTATGATTATAAGACTCATCTTTGAACCATAAATGGCACACACAGAAACTGTGGATTTGTCATTAATGCTGAGGATTCAGAAATTCAGCAGTATCTTTATTAGTGGTACCTGAAGAAGCGTGAGATAAATTAGTACAATTCAGAGACTTTTATGCTATTATGTTTGAAGAATACTAACAAGATTATTTTATTCCATTATGGACTCAATGCTTCATTGTGTACTTCAATCCACCACACATCTAATAACTGCTCCCTCCCTGAAAATTAAGTCTCTCCATTAACTAACGTTCCAATCAAGGCATTAATTAATCATGTAGTTTTTTTTTCACCCCACTGCTACAGCCGTTCCCGAGAAGCAACTTGGATGCTGCAGAGAGTAAGATGACTATGGAAGTGCACGAAATGGCATCTTAATGACCTCAGAGAGCTAATACAGTTCTGTAAGTGCCTAGCTAAATATCTCAGAGTGACTTGGACACCAGGGAGAGTTTGGCTCATTATTCTACTCTGCTGAGCTAAATCTTTTGGGTTCTCTTTATTTGCTATTGGCCTTTCTCTTTGCCTTTCTCTGTTCAAGCATAAAGTCTATTGATTTAAATAAAAGATACTGTAAACATGCACTTTGTTAGGGAAATCTGACTATGCAAGTATAATTCAAAGGTCAGTATTCTTGTAATGCTTGATTTACATTAATTTGTGTTAGAGGAAAATGCCTACTGACTAAATACATTTTTAAACAATTGATTCATATATTGCCCTCTGCTCTTCTATCATGTCCTCCAAAAGCTGATCAAAGGAGATAATCATATTTCCCAGAAAACCCTCATACTTGGGATTGGCCCAATGTAGGACAATAGAGTAAACCATGTGGGAAAGCAGTCAGAATTTAAATCTGAAAGAATTTGGACTTCTAATTTAAAATATTTCGCTAGAGTGAAATAAACATTTTTCAGTTTTAGAGATTATTTTCCAGCCCTTTCTAGACAATATACCTTTTAAAAATCTCACAAAGAAATTTTAAAGATCTATCTTCCTGACAAGGAGTAACTGATAGAATTTTTAAAAAGGCGATTATAGTGCCCATGTGCTGCAGAAATAGCAAATAATTATGGTCATTTGTCTACTCTAGTAGAAAAATCTGTCTTTAAAATGCTCTTATTTTTCAGTGCTGAGTTGCTTCTTATACTAATATGTTGTATTACTATTTTCTTAGAGTGCTATTCCTCATACATATTTTAAAATTATTTACTATTTTATTACTTTACCTCATAGGATCAAAGAGCAAAATTGAAGTAGAGTTTTGTAAGTGAATATCCAAATACAGTTGGTGATACTCTCATAAGCACAGACCTCTTCCTTTTGGAGTATGATGCATATCAATCTCATGCACACATACATTTGCGCTTTCCCCAGATAACTTCCTTGTCAGTATTAATGTGTCCTACACATTAAAATGCAAACTTGGGGATCTGTAATACAGCACACACACATACATGCACCCACATGCACACACATGCAATAAATAAATGTATATAAATGTAAAATATTTGAAGGAGTCAATAAGGTCAAATTCTTCCAGTTCATATTAAAATAATCTGTTCTTAAATGTAAAAATGTCTTAAATTTTCAACCATCTCATTTTACGTTTAATTGAAAAATAATTATATACATTAATGGAGCACAATGAGATGTTTCAGGCATGATCAAAGCTGACTAGTTAGTATAGTGTGAAGCACCTATTATCAGTCACCATTTGGGTCACAATGACAAATTACAAGGTTCATAACAGACTCCACAAGGTGAAACATTGTTCACTAAGCTCAATATCCATGAATTTAAAATACAGCTCTCTGCTGCTGTGTCACTAATTACCACCGAACCAAGCAAAATGTATTTGTAAACCACTATCCTGTGGCGGTTACCTCAGGCCATTTTTGATATAGGGGGAGAAACGTAACGCCCAGCCTTGTACATGTCAGATATGCTGAGTTCCTGTGCCCCAAAATTGAAGAATGAATTCTAAGGGAAAATGGAGGTTAACAGTAGGAAAAATTTGGCCGGAAGTGGTGGCACACCCCTGTAATCCCAGCACTCAGGAGGCTGAGCCAGGAGAATTGTTGTGAGTTTGAAGCCACCCTGGGCTGCATACTAAGTTGAAGGCCAGGCTGAAATACATAGTTGAGACCCTGTCTTCAAAAAAAAAAAAAAAAAAAAAAAGAGTAGGAAAATTTTAATGAGAGAGCTAGCTCCTGAGAGACAGGAGGGGACCCAAAAGTGAGCTGCCCAAGATTTTACTTTTAAAATCTAGTTCTGGTCATTTTCCAGTTTTGTAACCTTTCTGTAGTCAGTGATTTTTTTAGGCTCTCACTTCCTTAATTGTTCTCAAAAGACCCTGTAGGTTTTAGTTCCATTCCCGATTTCCATTTGTGTGACTAGGTTATTTAATGGACAACCTACCAGCTAAGCAAACTTGCTCAAACAAACTTGTGCCTCATCTTTTTTTTAAATTCTATCTCATTCTCCCACGATACTCAAAGATGCTTTTTGAAAGTTTCTTCTTCAGTTAATGCATTATTTTGGCCAAATATATTTTATTTGGCCTCTCCATGCCCTGCGTTGGACATATGTATTAGAACAAGCAGAAACGTAGATTTTCCAATAAGTTGGCAATGATGGTATTTTGTTCACGAGTGTGTAACTCTTTTGCACTGATAGAACGATATTTCCTATATTTCTGTTTCTTTTAGTATTTTAAAGTTTTCTTCAGTTTTAGCAATTACACTGGTCTGCAGAAGTGGAGTTCTCCAGTTACGTACTAATGACCTCTCTCCCTATGTTAGCTTGTATCAGAAGCTCGGCTGTAAGTTAGGAAGCGAGCAGAGCAGAATCACCCAGCAGTGAGAATTTAGTAACAACAGCAACCTGAGACTCTCCTTGGAGTCTCCTTATTGGGTGATTAATGAGAATCTTTATGCGGAGAGTATTTCTAGAGCAAGATTTTCCAATTATATTTCTTTTGTTCTACATAGTATTTTTCATGATTGGTACCTTTTTAGTCCAGCCAAACTTCAATAGCAGAGAATCATTTTGAAGAAAATAATATTATTTATAGTTTCTTACATGGAACAGACTTTACCGTATGTTAAAGGCTAAGTTCTTAAGACCCTAAAAACAGCCTTGAGTGGCCCAGCATATTAAAACAGTTTTGAAAGCGTGGGAAAACCAACAGTCCTGCCACACTTACGGCAACCAGTATTCCAAGCGGACCACTTGAGTAAATCCATTAATGTTTTTGTCAATGCCACATAAAATGTGTTTTTTTAGGATAGAACATTTATCTGAATCGATGTGAACCAGCATTTTGAATAATACATTTTTATGAGCTTAGTGGGTCTATTTTGAGAGTTAAGATGGTGATTGTTGCATACACACACACACAGTTGTGTAGATTTATCCCCTGGAAATTTCTTATCAGAGTGAATGGAAAGGCAGAGAGGAGAAAGCGTGTTTAAATAGACAGGTTCTTCCCACGGCACTGCCTTATTCATCTCTTTTTTTGTGTAAGCCTTACTCTACAATGGAGCAAACATACATTAGGTCAAGTTCTTAGCTGCAGAATATGGATTCCATTCAACCTGGTTAAATTCAAGGGGTAATTAATGGCTCACATATGATGAGCAGACCTGAAGAAATGGACACTGTGAGCTTGCTGGAGTGATTTTTCTAAATATACAGCCACACTTGATTGCACGGGAACAGACTGACTTTTCTAGAGAACCTGTGGAATCAAGAAGTTACTGCTCCATCTGTCAACTTCAGCCCCATATAACTTGTTCCTCTGCGTGCTGCAGAAAGATGTATATCATGTACCCCCTCTTTCTCCTTCTGCATAACTCCACTTAGAATCCTGTGCGACTCACCTTAGAGTCTCATGGAAATACATAAATTGGCAGAAGTTTTGTCTGGAATCCCAGCTGTGGAAGGCTCTGGGGAATCTAGTCATCAGCCTTCAAGCCACTCGGACTGGACTGCAGACAGGAAGACAGTCAGGGCTCGCTCAGTAAGCCACCACACTATCTGCAGTGTGGGTTTTGGAACTGTACATGTTTACTGTAAGAATCTGAAGTTCCGTATCTCTAGGAGCAGCTCATTTAGACTGAGTCCTTGAGACCTTTGGACTGTAGGTGTCTGACGATTTGGCAGAGGACAAAGGGGGCCAAGAGAGATGGAGAGGGACGGGAGACTCACGGAGGAAGGCTGAGGCCCAGACAGATTCATGTTGCTGACATCGTCTTCGGATTATTTGGTGTCTTTGGTTTCTGCTTCGCTCTCTTCATGGGCAGTCACTTGCACGGAACTCTTCTGTGTCTTGCTCCAACACATGGCAGAGGGTAGAAATTACTTCTCTCCCTGAATAAGAGAGAACGTTTTTGTATATATGTGAGGAATAAACGGTTTTATCTTGTGGCCCTTTCATTTTCTATATGACAAACATCAAAAGCACCATCAAATGCCTGACGCCCTCCCACTATTCCCGCTACCAGGGGAGATGGTTGACCGTGTTGCGTCCTCTGTCCTCTCTGGGCTCCGCACTCTGCAGAGGTCGGCCCTCCTGCTGGCGCTGTCTGCTGGGGGAATTCTTACCGGCGGGTTGGCACCGGTACATACAGGGAGGGTCCGACATACTACCTGTATCTCGGGCCCGGTGTCAGATGCTCAGTTCCCCAGCCCTGCTGGATTAGCTGCTGCTTTCCTTTACTCAAGCGGCGGCATCTGGGCAGAGACTTCAGGAAGAGAAGCATCTGTGTCCACTCTTGAATTTCCCTCTCTGCCTGAGTCAGACCTGAAACCTGGTGGACAGCCAAGTGAGCAAGCGAGCTGCGTGTGTGAGCGGCCGCAGGCAGCACCAGGAGGCAGACTCCCTCGTGGAAGGCGCTCAGCTCGGTGCTCCCAGGCACAGAAGCTGTCTCTCTGCAGGCAGGTTTGTAGAGTGAGAGGGTTGAGTTCTTCCAGAGCTGCTTCTGGTGCAATTCAGGTAGAATCACCTTTAAGCGTAAAGAACTCAGAAATTATGAAGCCTGGAAGTGCCATTCCCTTTGTCCATTGTGTGGAATTATGTGAAACGCCGATCTTTCAGCTTCATCGAGATATTCTGAACAAATATTTGGGAATAATGACGCACTGGTCTTTGGTAGAGAACTTCTTTGTATTTTTTTTAATCCTAAACAAACAAGCAAACAAAACCCCAGAAACCAACTTCAACTCTTATTTCCAAAATTCTGAATTCTGTGAATGTTTTATAAGACTCCAGGCATTACCAAAGGTCTGCAGAATAGGCTGTTCCTTTGCCCACACAGATGACCTTGTTCTTTTCAAACTCAGCCAGTTGGCTGGTGAGTTGATCCAATTAACGTCTGAGATTTGGTAAAAAGTAAGTGGTCACTGGAGTCTAGCAAAGGATAATAGTTACCTTACAGGAACTGACAATGTTAAATTTTGAATTTAATTTCTAATAGTGTCAGCTGTGTGTCAACTGGGTAAGTGCTTTGGAAGCAAAAGAAAGTTTAAGATGGTAGAAATGTTTCCTTTTTCAAACTTATAATCCTCGAGTTAACAAATGTAAATTTAATAAATATATTTCCACATGTGCACAATGGCAAACTTTGTCTAATGCTTGAGTACATTGCTACCTTTAGCTCTAGTGGCATTTATAGCAAACTTGAATTAATTGAAGTATTTTGCCACAGTGATTTTTTTTTTTGTCGATTAGCATTGAATGAGTTCCTTTTAAAATAGTCAATGCAGAGGAGAATTAGATGCTTTATTTGCTATCATTAAAGGATGCCATCAAAATAAGAGAAAGCCTATAGACTTTCAAATTCTGAATCCTGTTCTTTCGTTATTTGACTCAATTTGGGGAAATATTTTGCATCTGTTTTCTCATAGGTAATTTGACAACAGTTATTTTCAAATTAAAAATTTGTTTGAAGATTAAATAGAATCATTGATTTATTATTTAACCATTTTTTGCACCCCCCACTCTGTGCCAGGTATCAAACAACCATTTTGAAACAAGACCTTACTGTCCCCAAGAAGCCATAATCTACAGGATGAAGAGCACCTTGGAAATGTGAATGGTGGGGAATGAAAATTTGCGCTTATGATTTAGAAAATGTAAAAATGGAGCAATTTCAATGCTGTGCTCTTGGTCCTTAGAGACATCTTAAGGAGCCACTTTCAACATTAGGTCAGTTCGTGTACTGTCTTAAAGAGAATCCCTACATTTCAGAGACTCAATCCACAGATAACTACAACAATAGTGTTTTTCTAAATGAAACTCTGTCGTGTGACACACACATAGGTTTTATTATCGCACCGGTAACTAATTTCCACCAATGCAAGTAACTGGTTTTGCCGTTTATAATCTGGCCCAGGTAGAGTGCCTGAAACATACACAAATCTGCATGTCTTATTCAGTACAGTGAACTCAAGATCAAAAATACAAATTTTATTTAAATGAAGAACAGATTTGAAATATAAAAATCAATTGTAAATATTTTAAAAACTATCAGATATTAAAGGACACAAAATTCAAGAATATTGATTTCAGGGTCAGGGGGTGTAGCTTGGTAGTAAAGCTACCAAGTATCTAACATCCTCAGATCTCTGGGTCTGATGCTCAGCTCAGCAAAAAGTGAAGGAAAGAAAGTGATTTCTTCACTTCCTCTGAAGCTCCAGGGCTTTCCCCCCATAATTTTGGTGCCAACTCCCTGCTCACCTATTTATGTGCTAACAGTTTTCTAAGATAATTTTCTACAGAGACCATAGAGTTCAGTCTCTTGTCCAGCACGGTTAATTGACAATTGCTCTTATTTCAGGTAGCTTAGAAACGTTTCTCCCAGTTTCCCAGTTCTTTATTGATAATGTCACATACATTTGTAGGATTTCTATTATGTTTGGGAAAATGTCTATTAAGCATTTTTGATACGGGTATTGTACAGTTTGGAAGCATGTCCTCTGGTGCAACCCATTTAACATTTTTTTTTCTCTTCTGTTATGACTACTTCCTGTCAGATGTTGGAGAACAAGTTCACATTCCAACTGAGCCTCTGGCCCGGCACATGTAATGAAACTTGTAGAGTCAGTGTAGCTTGGGTAGGAGCATTACTAAGATGTACAAGAGTAATTAGCCATGTGTGGGAATGAGTAGAACCATGTAGACCATTTGGTTAAATCCAAACCAACCAACATCCACAGCACCTCTCCAAAGCCACCCTACATACAGGGAAGCAAGAGAGTGGAAACAGGACGAGAGAGAGACAAGCAATCATGTGAATAACATTTTACATCTATAAATACAAAAAAATTCATTGCTAGGAACCCTCCCACCATGATCACCAAGGGCTATGGAAGAAACTAGTGCGGGGAAAAGAGAAAAAGATCTCAAACTGCTATATCATCTTAATGTAGATTTTCTAGCCCAGGTCTTTCCTTATGGAGAAGAATATTTATTGAGTGTTATTCAATAGATACTCCATATTTATTAGATGTTGTGCTTGCAGAAGTACCGTAAAATGGTGACATTTTAATCTGACAGAGTCATACAGTTGCAGATCCTTGAATAAGGCCTATATTTCAATGTTGTCTCTATTAGCTGCTAATTTATTTTCAACAGCTAGTTCTTAATTTATTCATGCAGTCACCCAGCAAATGTCACCTATGTAGACTGCTGTGCTAAGCTCTGCAGCAGATCAGAGATGTCTGAGTCCCTCCCTGACTTCAAGGAATTGTGCACAGATTTTTTTTTAACAGAGAGCCTAGAATTTCTAAATTAATATTCTCCCTCCCTGGAATTTCTGCTTCTTATCTGATACTTTACAAAGCAACACAGAAAAATCTCTGCTTGCTCAAATGTCTCAGAATTTTTCTGTTTCAAAACCACAGTGACACATTTCTAACACTCTAACATTCTCTATTTTTAAATGGATGCGCCACATCCTACTAACAGTATGCAGATTCCAGACACTGTCCCAGCCCCTCTCTCTGCTCCATGTAGCTTTATAATTAAATGTTTATGGCTATGTCCCCTGGCAGAGAATGATGAGGGACAAAAGTACTTGAACATAGCCAACGGTCCTGAAATGCTGTCTCATTACTAGATACACAGAACCATCAAAGCACCTCATTCCCTGCCCTGTTTTCTTTCCCCAGCATTCTCTGCAGGCCAAAGACAATTTCCTTCCATAATCATTTCATTTAGAATTATGATTGTTCTGTGCCTTCTCACATCTAAGCTGGCGAAACAGAGATACTGAATAATGAAGTACTACCATTCCCACCTAGCACCACTGTATCAGTGAGGAGAAATCAGGGATTTCTGAAAAAAAACATTCCCTGTGTGGGAGCTATTTGGATCTTGTCAAGTGATTTGCATGGAATGCTCTTGTGTTATGTGTGTGGCACACACTTTCTTTTTCCAAAGAAGATCATTTAATTTAAGAATTAGGCTATTCACCTCAAAAAACTAATAACCCAGGACTGGGAAGAATTCCTCTATGCTTAATTGTCTGAGGTCTTGTGAGAACCTGGGAGGGAATCCATGGAAGTAGACACAATTGTCCTTTGATTAATTAACACAGAGTGAAAACAGTATTCCTTGGTTAAAGAAGCCTTAGAAGAATCTCCCTGCTTATTCATCCCCCTTCTGAACAGTTTCCACTCTCTGTTATTCTATAATAAACTGGCTCCATGGTGAATTTTGGAAAGATGACACACAAAGCAGAACTTTTTAAAGGATATTATGAAGAAAGTAATCACATTAAGGCTTGGAGTTTTGAAGACTTTCTATAGCGAACAGCAAATGGGGTAAAAGACACATTTCTACAAACTATTCTATTAAACCAGGGAAGTTCGCCAATTTGTAAACGTTCACTGAACTATACTCTTTTCTTAGATGTGTCTTCTTCCTCATCTATATTTTTCTGCCACCCTTTGTGAAATATTTTATTTTTTAGACACTTATTCATTCAATGTACTTTTGCGTAGTCTCTACCAGCAGTAATGCCATGTCGACATATTAAGAATCCAAATAAAAGTGAAAATCCATAGTCTTGGGCCTCAATATGCTCAGTCAAGAGAGAGTTGAAAATGAAAATTTGTGTGAGAACACTTTGTACACACAGAGCAGCGCGTATCAAAAGCTGTCCCTGGATAAGGGTGGGGGTGCGTGAGTTCCACCCACTCGGCTCACACTGGCATTTTAGACGGCTTTTCACATTAGGAGACAGAGCAGCTAACATCTTGAGGAAGTGTGTTCTGATAGATTACAGCTCCAACGCGCAGAACAACCCATCTGAGGAAATGGGTACTTGAACAAAGGGTTGTACAAAACCAATTCCAGAGTTGTTTTCAGAATCTGATTCTCATTTTGACTCATAGATTTACAGGAAGCAAATTCTTGGAAGTGTTATAATGTACCATTGACCTTTACTTCCATTAGTTAACACTTTAGAAATATTCAGATCTAGTCTCAAAATACCCAACTATCCAAGCAAGAGCGATTAATGATTTAAGACATAAAGTTTAGAATCAATTAAAAACAGTAGTGCAGGCACTAGGTAATAAGCAGCAGGAGAAATTTGAAGAATGTTTTGAGGCATTTTTGGATGAGAGTAGATTGGACCCGAGGATAACTTTTATAGGAAATAGTGATTCTCATTCTTTTTGTATCACAGACCTTTGAAAATCTGACAGAAATCTAGATCCCCTTAGAAAAGTGCGCACACTATATTTTCAGAAGTTTCTTCAAATCTGTAATTAGTGTCTCTGTCAGTTTCTTGGACCCTTCCCTTGTCTAGGACTCGCTTGTTAGTGCTTTTTCGTGAAGAATCCTCATGCCACGCGATGACTTTTCTTCTTTCTTGGGACGTATTGGTGATTTTGTTAGGTGGGAGCAAGAGATTCTCATTGTGGTGGCCTCTACCATGGCTTCGCTTTCCTATTTCTTGATATCTGTGCCCTCGTATGATCTTCATTACTAAAGAGTGGATGCCTCATGTTAATAACTATAAAGCAGCAAATGGCAGGGCAACACCCGAAATCCTGGCTTCCTCTTCGCTTGCTCTTTCTCTGTGGCTGCTTGTGCTTCTTGCTGTGATGAAGCCAGAGCAACTGCTATGTTGTTAGCTGCCTTCTGGAGAAAGCCATGTGGCAAATAACAGAGAGTAGCCTCCAGTGTGGGAGCAGAGGGAGGGCGGCACCGCGGTGCAAGGGGCTTGAACGCCCGACCTTCTGGGAAGAGGAGAGGGCCTGACTCAATTTTCCCTGTGCCGGCTGGAGGAGAGGTGACTTGTCAGGCAGCCGTCATGCTCCTCCCTTTGCTTCCCTTTGCTCTCCCTTCACCCCAGTGGACTGGGACAATTTGCTTTGGTGTCCTCCTGGCTATCAAACCACCGTTCTCCACTCCAGCATAAAAACAGTCAGGCAGCGTGGCACCCCTCCCCGACTCAGGCCACTTCAGAGGATGCTCCTGCTTTTTTGAGAACACGGAGGGTAGCCCAGAGTGCCGAAGATCAGGAAGGGAGGGACCTGAGCCCCTGCCTTGCACACCTACATTCACAGTAAGCCTTCAGAAGATGTGCTGGTTTTGGCCTCATGCTCACTGATCCAAGCCTGCAGCTGCTGCCTAAGCAGCACCCGCAGCCACTTCTGTTAGTCCTGGAGGGCTCTCTGCTGTGTACTGGCCCCACAGGACGTAGCAAGGCCCTGTTGCAATAAAGACTGTGATTTATTCCTGGTGGTGTGGGCTCCAAAGTCCTATAAATCTACTTGGAATTTTTATCTTGAGGAGTGTGGACAGAGTGCTTGGTTTCCAAAGAAAGAGGAACAAACACACAGAGCTGCTAATATCAAAGAACTCCAGGGACCAGGAGCCAACGAAAACCAGCAGCGGAGACCCCGCCCCCAACAGAGTGTCCTGTAATGTCTGGCACAAGCTGGCATCAGATGACAGCTGGCAGCAGCAGTGACCAGCAGCTGGCCGCGTCAGTCGTTGGCACCCACCATCACCTGGTGTCATCTGGTGATGTCAGGACTACTGACAGAGCTGCACTTTGCTATTTATGATTTCTGTCTGCCTGGAGGGAAAGAACCTGAGGCCGACTGACAGCGCTTCTCTGGGTGAGTTTGAGGTACAGCCTGTTCCAGCTACCATCTTGATTGCAGACTTGTGGGAGACTCTAAGCCAAAGACCTCATGAATAGTGAACCATCCCTGCATTCCTGATCCATAAATGCTGTGAGATAAATATTGTTTTAAACATTTATATTTACAGCAGTATGTAACTAACAAATATGTACAGTAGGGGAGAAAACCAACAAGACAGCTTGGATCTGAGGGAGCCTTGTAGTTGAAGAGGCTTGTTTGTCATGCGGGAGTAGCGGACTACGTAATATGCGCCCTCAAGGTGTTGGCTTTCCAAGTCCTGGAACCAGTGTCTAAGTTGGTTTCCAAGACAAGGGGAGGCCGTAAGACTGCTCATGAGCCTGCAGGTATTAACGAACTGGCTTTGAAACAGTACAAAGATTTGTTTGGAGTAGCTAGTTAGGCTTTATGCAACTGCAAGGGTGTTTATAATCTAGTAACAGAGCTCTTCAAAGAGGGAGGCGATTCAATTTAGAGAAGGAGGTGCGATGGTGGAACCTGACCCTGGAATGACACAACTGCCAGATTTGAAGATAGAAAGGGTCCAGAGCCCTGGAAAACAGTCAGCTTTAGAAACTGAAAAAGGTAAGACACTCATTTTCTCTAAGAACTTCAAGGTGCAACCTGGCCCTTCTTCCAGACCTCGATTTTCAGTTAGTTGAGACCTATTTGGAATTTTGATCTTCAGAGAAGTAAGATTATAGGTCTGTCTTGTCTTAAGTAAAAAAGAAAAGAATTCTAGTGTTTTCTTAGCATATCATGCCTACATTGTTGTTTTATATTTACACAAGTCACTAATACTCTATAGAGAGCTTATTACACGTATAATTTTTTTTTCCATTTTCTGAGCCAGAGCCATAGCCAGTACAGCATAGGTACAGGTTGCAAGGTGGTTGAGCTAGAAAGTGCAAAGTCTTTCTTTTGGAACTTCAGAGAATGTTATCTCATGTATAATAACAATATTTTATGTGTAGGAAAAATTTTAATCATCATCTCTTAATCATCTACTATGGCACTGGAGTAGCAATACAGCAGCCTGTATGCCCATCAACAGATGAATATATAAAGAAAAGGCAGAATGTATACATAATGGAGTAGTACTCCAGGGTAAAGAACAATGAAAGTGCCATTTGTAGAAAATAATGTCGAGACCATAATGTCGAGTGAAGTAAATCAGACCCACAAGCTTGCACATCACATAGATTCTCTTATAGGAGAAACCCAAATTACAAAGAGTAAAATAAAATGATAGTTAATAGGAAGTAGGGAGGTAGTTCTTTCTCAAATGGAAAAAAAGGACCGAGAGACTGAGGAAGAAGAGAAGGAAGGTGGAAAGGGGATGAGAAAAGGAACCGGGATGTGTTATGTGCGTATTACCACTCTACACAAGGAACGTCTACATTATGTGCTCCGAACGTGGGCTAACACAGAGAACAGCAAAGAGAATCTGGGAGTGAAGTAATATAGGTTGAAAGAGGAAGGGAAAAAGAAAAAAGAAAGGAAAGGAGAACAAAAGAAACCATGCAGATTAACATCTTTATATAATAAATGGCAAGTATTTCTAAAAATCACGCAAACACCAGCTGCAACTAACGAGATCGATTTAAATGCCTGAAGTGGGAGTTGGCAATGTGGACACTATCTCACAGAATAGCCAGCTACACAAATCATCGCAAAGTAACCTTTGAGGCATTTTGTTACTGTGCCTATCTAGCTGCAGAAAGAGATTGTCATTCTTACCCTAATTTAAAAAGCTGTCATTTTAGATATTTCTTATTCATTCAACCCAGACCATTTATTTGAATGGGTCTCTGTTTATTTTCTTTCTGAGAAACATAGCAATTGTTTTTAAAACTTTTCATTCATGAATAAAAAGTCATTCTTGATATTGCTAAGCAAATATTTTCTAATGCTATAATTATAAGATAGGTGCCATTTCATTTTTTAAATAATTACCCTTTTGCTTTGATTTCTCATGTTTCCTAGATATATTTTCCTTTAAGTATTGTTATTTAAGGATAACAATAAACTAACTAAAATTAAATATGAAAACAAGACTATAAGAAGAAAGCTTATGATAAAACATGGTAAACACACTCGTTTCTGTTTCAATTTTTACGTTTGTTCTCAGGGTTTCCTGTTAATTTTTTTTGGGGGGTGCTGGGGATCAAATTCAGGGCCTTGTGGTTGCTAGGCAAGTGCTCTACCACTTGAGCTAAATCCCCAGCCCCACTTTAAAAAATTTTAGTTTGATATATTTGGTGTTTTCATTTTAGAAATAGGATTAATAACAGCAATTAAAATAGAATCATATAATAAATTTGGGGAAGGGATTAATAAGACTCATGGGGTTCCTTCACATCAGGGGAGCAAGTTAACTTTTGAAATAGGTCATCCAAATGTATGGTTGAGTTTTCTTCTCATACATTGCTCGTTAATAGATTTGTGCACATGTGTACATATGTGTGTATGTAGGAACATGGATATATGTATGCATATACATATGAATACACATGTATATATAATACGAATATCTGTACATGTAGTTGTATATGTATAAATAATAGAAATATTTATTATCTGTGATTTTTCTATATAATATAGAGCAATAACATTATCTGTTTTATATAATACTGTGCAAAACACACATTAATATTATCAATATATTACATCAAGAGTGTGCACTCACGTGTGTGTCTGCAGGAAGATAAATATCTGTGGAGTCACTAAACTTCATGTGAGTTAGAACTTTTTTTTAAACTTCAGAAATCAGAGCTGCATTTATGACTTTGTCCAATGAATTTCATTACAGTTACTTGATTTACCACCTTTGGAGAATCCCTATTGATTTCTTGCTATGAAATGTGAACAAATTAAGCACTAAAGCTTTCTCCCACCCTCTTTCTGCCACTCCGTCTCCTTCAACTCCTTTTTTGGCTAGTAATTCTAGTTATTCTTCATTCCAAAATCCCTATTGTGACGCCTCGCTTTACTCCTGCAAACAATGGTGCAAATCACAAGCTGTTTTCCTCCCTGAGACTACTGTTTATTCCATCAAGGGAGAAGAAATCTCTTACGTGTATGTGAAAACAAGTAGAATTCATGAAACAGCATAAAACGACATAATTGCTTCATAATATGCTGAGTAAACACGCTAACAGCCTTGTTCAAAGCGCAGTTCTTAGAGGCCTCTGGAAGCCTCAGGCCTGCTGACCTGTAAAGTATTTATTTGCTCCGTGAATGGCAGCCAGTATTCTCTCCTCCGAGCGTGTTGTCATCCGCTATGTCTTTGAATTGATACCATTTTGAAAGAGTCACTGAGTTAATTTATCCTCTCAGTGTCTTCTCTACAGCGACTGGCAGCGACGGAGCCAGTGAGAGTGTAAACCCACGTTTCTTGAGTTAAAATGGTTTGTAGGGAATTCTAGGTCACTCTAGTTACTACCACTCCAACTTAAACATAATGGCAGGCTGCCTTCTGAGTCGCAGTCTAACGGTATAAGGAGATTTGAAAAATGAAACCCGCTTTCCCTGCACTGTTCACAGAGCCTTGAACTGGCTGTCACATGGACAAAAACAGGGCAGGCTGTAAAACTGACAGAAGCGGAACATTTTAATTTCTATTTACTCGTCGTGCTGGTTGTCACGGTGATTAATTGCAAGCTATGTCTTTAAGCTTCTTGAGACTTAGGGACAGGTGAAATGAGAATAATCCCTTTGATTGAAAATCGTGTGTGAAAATTTCCAAATAGAATCACCTGCTTGGGTCCACCCTTGTGACACGGGTGGAGGATTCTGGCTCATCCCTTGAGCTCTGGTTTGTTGGAAATCCACTTCTGCTGGCTCTCACAGAGCGCTTCCTGCAGGAGCTCTGCTTGACCCTTTTCCCTTCTAATTATTCTCAGTGTTTCCCTCCTTCCCACAGCAATGTGCATGCGAGCAAAGCTGCGTCCGGTGAGTTATCCCGAGATGAGGCTCCATGGGCAACTCAACACAGATGACACAGATGCTGCAAGATGTCGCACACAATCTCAAACCCTAAACACAAAAAGTGCGGTGTACTCAAGTAGCTGGAGCAACAGGACATTCACATGGATGACGTTTTGGATGCTTCAGAGATCTGGAAAGTGGACCCTAATCTCATACACAGTGGGCGCTTGAAGTGCACTTGTTGATAATACTACCGGCTGGCAGAGCTCAGTCTCTCTAAGGAAATACAATGCAATCATCACAGTGCTCCAGCTGCTGAGCTGGACAGGCACACAGATTTGTTAGCTGGTTATCTGCTGTCCTTTCACACATGGAATAATCTGGGGAGATGTAAAATATTGATGTCTGGGTCCCATCATCAGAGATTGTAATTTACGATTGGATTTTTAGAAATCTCCCAGGTGATCTGCATGGGTAGCCAAGGTTGCAAAATCATTGCCCACAATGTGTCGGCTGGCATGCACTGAGGGTTCGTTTCCTACTGGCCCTGCACCCAGCATGCTCCCCGTGAGCGCTTTTGGTTCAGCAAAGTAACTTCATGAAGCTTCAAGCACAACTTTTAATGGCTGGATCTTGGTGTTGGTCTATATGCCCATCGTCAGATGAATAGATGAAGATGATGTGGTATTCACACACCACAGATCACAGCTCTGTCACAAAGGATAAATGTGAGTCATTTGTAGGAAAATGCACCTTGGGACCATGATGTTAAGGGAAATAAATCAGAAACATAAGCTCGAATATGCCATGGTTTCTCTCATATGAGAAATCCAAAGTGTAAGTAAATTTAACAGCAAAATAAAAGATAGATAATAGGAAAGAGGGTGATAGTTCTTTTGCAAAAGGGAAGGAGACCAAAAGATAGCGGTGAGGCAGGAGGTGATTAGGGCACGGCAAAGCGGCTAGGAAGCAGGTGTGACCTTCTCAATCAGGGAGATTCAGGATGTGCAGGTCAGCTGCCAAGTCCTGCATCTGATACTAACCACACAGTGATACCTTCAGTTATTCTGGAATGAGACCAAGTAGGTCATTGATAGGACGGCCTAGATCTGATGTTGGTTTTTCTTTTCCGAACACTTCTTCTCCCTTCCTTTTTTACCTTTACTGGCGTTCCTAAACATAAAAACCCACTACTCCATTTCCTGTCCCTTTCTTTATTCAGGACAACAAGAGCCTGGAAGGGACTTCTAGAAAGAGTCCACGGCAACCCGGAACCCCACTAGCAGAGGGCAGTGGGACTAAGGGAAGGGAAGGGAGTGAGGATGTGTTACATGCACGTACCAGATCTCCATGAGGAAAGCAATCATTATGTACTACAGATACGTCAGTCACTGCCGCAAACTAAAAGATTTCAATGTTCCTTCGATTGTTTCCCAAATAAAGGTTAGACTCCTTAAAAAATAAGAAATAAGAAAGTGACATTTGAAAAAAAAGAAGACATTAAACTCTGATAGGCTCCAGTCTGTTCATTGTCCTTGGTACTGAACCTCCTCATTGGCCATTTTGACACTGAGGCAGAACACATGGCTGGGTACAGGCCAGTGTGTCGTGAGGGAGACTCCTTGCTGGGCAGGGGAGTAACTAGGTAGGGTCCTTCAGCTTCCGCTACTGACGGGAATTCCAGGCATCTTTCAACCTCTTCCTGGGAAGCAGATTCAGCAGCTGTGGATAGAAGACCAGCAAGTTTGTTCCTACTGATGCTGCTATCAGCAAATGCTTTGCTTGAGTCCCGTTCGGGAGAAGCTGAGAAGCGCTGGAGTAGATGGCTGGTGCACAGGCCTTCGATTTGGTGACTGATCCTCCAAATCCTCCTGAGGAAAAGTCAGAGCAAAGACGGGTTTGCATCCCAGTGACAACAGGTGACAAGGATGCCTGTGGTCTGTGTTTTTTCTGGCCTAAGGCTTTGCTGTTATCTTGTCTCCAATGTGTGAAGTCTTCGCTGCAGCTGTGGCAGACAGCATTGGGAATAAAGTCCTTTGCGTGCTGCTGATCGAGTTCCTTCCACTGAGCCCCTTCCGGTCGTCTCGAAGGCTGACGGCTCGACTCTGCCAAGACTTCCTCTGCATTTTGTGATACCAAGTTTCAGCTTGAAATCGGCCCAGGTGAGATGGTTTGTCTGCATTTTACACAGGTGCACCTATGCACGTAGGTGCTGTGTGTTTCTGGGGATTGATTTTCGGGACCTCGGCACTGAGCTTCGTTTCCAGCCCCCTGCCCCTTCTTTTCACGTTTTTATTTTGAAATGGGATCTTGCTAAATTGCCCATACTGGGCTCGAACTTGTGATCCTCCGGCCTCAGCCTTCCAGTGTTGTGGGATTACAGGTGTGTGCCGCTACACTCAACTTGCTTTGTACCTTGTAAAGAATCACTTATTTGTGAGTAGTTTTAGATATACCACCAAGTTGCAAGGATAGAACAGATATTTCTCTCATATCACTCGGAGGAAATTTTTACTCGACAAAATCAGCAAATGTTATCAAGACTATGCCCTGTTTCCTAAACCAAACCCAAGAATGATTTAAAACATTAGCAGCCTGCTGCTGTTTAAACATCTAATTACAAAGGATGTTAGCATTACAAATGATGTCTGTAATTGATAGCTCACATATCAAGAGAGAGCCACTCAGTAAATTTGATCTGACAAAATCTATATAAAGTCTATTGGTTCAACGTAGGCAACATAGGCATAATGTGCTAATTTTTTATAAAGTTACATTTCACTGCACCCCATGAAAGAAATTCATTTCATATTTACTTCATTATAGGTTAATATGTCTAAATTTCCACTTTGGAGACTTTGTGATTAATTCAAATATTTTAAGAGTTTTAGAAAATGATTCTGTTTAGGAAATAAAAATTCTGGCCAATCATAAAAGCTACGTTACATGTCAAATCAATTCGAACTTAACTAAATCTAACTCCTCAGTCCAAAGCAAAGCAAACCCCGACAGGGCTCACATCAGCGAGGATTTCCTGCCTACCCCGGACAAAAACGCTCCCTCTTCTTTTTGATATATTACTACTTTATGCCATAAAATGGACACCAGGCCATCTGTATTTGCAAAATTAAGTTTTTCAACTTCTTAAGAGAACTCCTGTTTATTTGTGAATATTTTGATTTGATATTTAGTTGCCTTACACAGACTTCTCTGAATCTCTAATCTCCCTAGTATCTTACGTTCAGAAGAAATTGTGAGGGTCTTTTTTTGCAGCATGTTTTGGTGCTACCCCCTCGGGCAGTCTCCTCCACGCTATAATGTCCTCACTGACTTGTGTTCAGCTCCGAAGATCTGTGATCCGGAGCTCCAAGATCCAGGTTTAGAAGGACTCTACCCTTGGTTAATGCTCTCTTCTGGTGACTTGAAGTTCTTAGTTTTTTTAAAAATGTTGAACTCAGAGTTTTCGTTTGACACTGGGCCAGCAAATTACATAGCCAATCCTACACTCAGCCTTTGATCTCTTGAGAGTATTGACTACGTTTTTCTTTTAAAAATTTTCAGTAATCTTATTGCTTAGCATGTAATTATTGTTCATTAAGTATTTTCTGAAAATATGGAAAAGGCTCCCTGTCAATCTTTATTGACCCCTGCAAGGAAGATAAATAGTCTGAGGCTGTATACAATTCTTTGGATGTCAAACATTGCCCAATGGTGATGGTTTTATTATGTTGATATTAGCTCTAGAAAAGGAAAGTTTTCAGGTAAATAGATGTGGTATACTATTTTATACATAACTGTTATTAAAGAATGCTTTTGTGTAACTAAAATTAATATATTAGCTTCATGCATAGAGTTGGTAACAATAATTTACATTAAAAATATAATTACACCAAGAAAAATCCTGGGCATTCTTGTCTCATTTTGACTCAAGCCTCAAGTTATAAAAGCCCAGGTGGCAAATATGGGGTTTTTTGAATAATCAATTAGCAAAGCCTAAAATACTCTTCAATGTTTCAAAAATTTTTGAATGAAGGAAAATATTTTACCAGAGACTCAAACTGAGTTTGCACTGCTCAGTGGGAAGCCTTAATCAGTTCATTATTGTACTATGTTCTTTTCCTTCATTAAGTAAATGAATTACATTGAAAAACAGAAAATAATGAGCAATACAGTGGTCTTAGGTCTGTACCTTGAAAAACCAGCAAAACGTGTACTAGCAATTTAAAAGCCGACACATTCATTAAATGGAGGTTTTTATTTTATTTTATTTTATTTTATTTT